>BJBW01005095.1:222233-249177 GCA_004320125.1 Scolopax mira
GGGGGGGGGGGGGGGGGGGGGGGGGAGGAGGGCGGTGCCACCCGACGCGTGCCGGCACTTGCCCCGCCCACCCCTCCCCACGAGCAGCCGCTGATTGGGCGGAGGCGGGCACGGGCCTCCGTAAGCACCGCCTCTTAACTCCGCCTCCTACCTCCCCCCTTTCCGCGTCTCCTTGCGCCGGGGGAGCGGGGGCGCCGCCGGCGGCTCTGCCACTGCCGGACACCGGAAGTGAAGGAGGGCGGGGGCGCGCGCCTGGGCTCGCCCGCGCGGGGCACGACGGGACGGCGGGGTGACAGGGCTGAGGCGGGAGGACCCCGGTAGAGCTCCCGGTGCTCACCCACCGCCGCCCCGCGGGGGGGGGGGGGAGATGGGGGGGTGTTGTCTCCTGTCTTCCCCCTGCTGTACCGCCGCAGGTGCGCCCGGCCCGAGGAAGGGGCGCGTCGGTGCGACCGGCCGTCTCTCCCCATCGGGGAGCATCCCCTCGGGCCCACCGAGGCCTCCCCGGGAGCCACCGGCAGGCCAGGTGGAGGAGCAGCCGGGATGAAGGACGGGACTGGGTCGCTGCCGGGGCCGTGCTGCAGCCTCCTCGGCACCTTGCAGGGGGAAAAAAATGCACTTTTCTGTTCTTAAGAAATAATTTCACACAGCCTCCTGAAAAAAAATATAGATATGAAAGCTCTGCGGCCCTGCAGACTTCAGAGCCCGTTGACTTGCCCAGGCAGCAGGGCACTGGTCTGGCTCAATGGCCGGAGAGCGTGGCTGGAGGTCTGAAGAATGAGGTTGTGCCAGCGCGAAATGGAGATCAGAGTCACTCGTCCTCCCTCAGATCCGGGGATGAAAAACCTCTTGTTGCAACAAAGGGCAGGATTTTGCCCTTTCGACTGTCGCGCTGAAGGATCTGACAGAAAGTGCCCTATATTTCAAAGGACAGAGCTTAACAGGACAGGATAGGTCTGGGGCGCGGAGGAAGCCAGCGCCGGCCGTACGATGGCCATGGCGAGGAAGGGAATCCTTCCTGCAATCTGTGTGGTTGCTGGATTGTGAAAGCAGGAGCTGGTCCAGCAGATAAAAACGTTTGCAAACTGTTTATCAACATTTGCATACTATGATTGTGCCCCAAATTGGGGGAAACGGACATAGGAGTAACCGGCGTTGGCTGGTTGGTTGCATAGTAAACTGACCTAGGTGTGTAATCACAGTAATTGCCTGGGTAATTGCGTGTCTAAGGCTTACAAATTTCCTCCATTGTTTCCTTCATCCCGTATATTTTGTTTTCATCTCTGGCTTTCAAGTAGGCAGACCTACTGTCGAAACCTCGGGGTTGCCTTTTAAGCCTACTCTTTATTCAAATCCATTTCTACAAGGTGCTTTTGATCTCCTGGACGTCCCCCTTTACCAAAAAGTGTATTTTCCACTTTTTAATCTCTAATTTAAATAAACAGATGTTCTGTCATGTGTTTTCCTCCTCACCCCCCCCCACTTCCTCCAACGTACCCTAAATACCTTTAACTTTGAAAAAACGATGAATGAACCTGATTAATGAAAACGAAATGTCTTTTAACTCCAGCATGTTTTTAATTGCCTCTTTATTTTATATGGCAACGGAGTCCAAGCAGCACCTTCCTAGAAAGAGCTCCATTAAAATGCAAATGAAGACTTTGCAGAAGTTGGCTGTTAATGCGACATAAGACACGATTTCTTAGACTCGAGCAGCACCCGATCGTCACCGGGCGGGGTTTCCCTCTGCCACCCTCCATCCCGTGTGTTCACCTCGTCGGACGCACATTTCCCAGCCTCTGTCACCCGTGAGGGAAACCAGAACCAAACAGCCAAAATCCCTTTTCCACCCTAAATGCTCAAGCCAGTTTTCACGTGAAGTGTATCCCCGCCGCGCCTGCAGGTGTTAAATCCTTCTGTGCTTTAAACCTTCCTTTTTTAGAAGGTTAGAAGGGCTGATTGAAAATGGAGCTCTATCTTTATGCAAATATATCTATTTTGAATAAAATCTATATTATACCTGGTAGCAGTTATAAGCACTCCCACCTTTCCTCACTCCTCCCTGTTTGAGACCCAGCTCCCCCTGTTATCCCAAAGCTCCTTGGGTTTGGCACGTACGTTCCCTTCCTCTCCTCCTACCCAGGGTTTCTTCCTCAGGTCTTTGTTGGAAAAAGGAAAAAAAAAAAAAAAGAAGTATTTATTTCTGTAGTATTTATTTGTGTGTCAGGCTGGGCTGACTCCCCCAGAGCAGCAGCAGCTGCAGCCTGGGCACTGCCCTGGGGAACGCGCTCCGAGAGGGGGAGGGCAGTGGCAGGCTGAGTTTCCCAAAGCCTTTCTGCACAAAGGATTTCAGGAGGCTTCAAAAGGCTTAATATTCTCTTTGCCAATCACACTCCCCCCTCCTTTAATTAGAAGTTTGTATTGTGTTTTAGGTAAATGCTGCGATGGTTCAGCCTGCCCTTAGAAGACAGCTGGTTTCTCCTTATAAAGAAGGAAGGTGGTGTGGGGAAAAAAGAAGAGAATAGGAAAAAAAGATGAGCTGGAGGAAAAATCAGGGTAGTTGGTGTGGTTTTGGGTGTCAAAGCGCAAAGAAGATGGGCAAAGGAGAGGTTAAGAGCATTAGGATGCATCTTTTTGGAGAAATGTCAGGGACACGACCGCGTGTTTCCAGCCCGAGCTGACGTCCTTTGCACGCCACCATGTCACAGATGTCAGCAAGGCAGCGGTGGCCAGAGGTGAGGACTTTGTTCAAACTGCTGATAGGATTTAGCCACCAGGGAGACATGTAAAAGTGATCTTTCCATGGCTCAGGAGAGTTTGGAATTGTCCCATCCCTTTCTTTACGCCCCAGCCACCGGCACAGCCAAGCTGAAGCCACATGCCCATGCTTGGTGGCCAATCATCATCATCACTGGCTGTGCAAATTAAGGCTGCTTTGCATCCCTGCACCTCCATGATCATTCACTAGACAATCTCAGAGACTGTACTGGTGTTAATAAGCCAGCCCTCGTGTGCACCCTCCTTGCTGTCCCCTCTACCTGGGTGAGATGGGACCAGACCAGGGAACAGCAATAGAGGACAGCTGCCCAGCTCACTGCCTTCACACCACCTCCCGTTTGCAAAACCACCCGAATGTTCTCATTCCATCTCCTCTCTTCAGCTCAGCTCTACCTTGTACTTATCTCAGTTGCAGGAGATTTTGCATTTGATAAATTAAAATGATTTCTTGCGTGTCCTTGTGATGTGGTCAGTTCGGAAGCACGCTGAGAAAACCCGAGTGGCCTAATTACTCTGTTTTTTCCCCCTTACAAAAGCTTTGTGCTCTGAAACAGGTGCAAAGATACCTCCTGAGTGATCTCTTTTTGTTTTTGTTTCCATGTTCCATACACGGATCTCCATCACCAACACCTCTTCTTCCTTAACTACAGCGGGAAGAAAGCCCTTTTGCAAGGCTCTGCTCCTACCCCTCATGGCAGCATCTCTGAAAACCCTTCAGGGATCCTTCCCACCCCCAGCTTTGTCAGCCCCAGTGAGAACAGCTTGCTGATGTCGGAGGAAAGGGTTAAGGGACCCACATTCCTGTCCCTTCTGCTCTGATCAAAGGTCAGGCGGTTCTTTAGGTGAAGGAAGGGAGGGAGGTGGTGCAGCCCTGACCAGGTCATTTGAGGAGTAAACCACATCTGAGCCGAGCTAATGAAGCAGTATTTGTCTCTCTCACAGGCACATACTCCCGGTCCATGCCGGGCAAGTTAGAATTCCTTCTCTAGTGGGAGTGAAGATGTCGATTGTATTTTTTCCATGATGTGTATTGAGGCATTTGCTAGGTTGTGGGAGTAAACACTTGGGGGAATTCTCCATGAGCTAGCAAGGGCAAGACACAAGCCTACTAAATATGGTGAATGAAGATTGCAAAAAAAAAACCAACCCTTGAGAATAAAACTCCCTCTTTCCACCCCATCTCCCCACCCCCCTTCCCACCCCCCTACATATTTTTTCTCATTATCGTGCACTGCCGGGTAAATCCGTTGTTCATTTGTGGGACTAAACACATTGTACTGCTTGAGTTTTTATTTTCTGTATTGAAGGGCAGCGCTGGGGTGGTCCTTTGTGTCTTCCCTCCTCACCGAGACGCACTGCACCGTCCTGCTGGAGAAAGCAGAGACACCAAATACTCAACGGGTGGGGGGGAAGGGGGGGGAACAGCAGGAAATGCTCTCAGGTCTGTAAATACTTGAGGGGGTGAGAGATGATGTTCATGTACAAAATATTTGACCAGCCGCATCCCACTGACCTCCTTTGGTGCTGATCTTGAAAGGGATTGGCCGCAGCCAGAAACAGTTGATCTTTAATGCTCCAAAAATACATTCCCTTTCAAAGCCTCTCAAGTGGGGAAGCCTCCAGGCTGCCAAAGTCGGTCCCCACTCCCAGCCCCTCGTGGCCCAGCTGAGCTCAGCCCCAGGGTGTTCACTCAGGTTCCTCCAAGGCTGTAGATGATGGTGGGGATGGAAGACGCTGGGACCATGGCAGAGGTGTGTGTGCAGGACTGTGTGTAGGGGGGGACAGCAGTGAGCTCTGTCCCCAGCAGTGAGCTCCTGCCTGCTCCGTCCCATCTCTCACTTGCTCTCCTCCCTGAGGTGGCCCTGGTTCTGCAGACTCCATTGGGAGCCTCCAGCCGACCTGGCGACCCTTCAGTTCCCACCCAGAAGCTGCTGATCATTTCAGTGCTGGTCCAGGCTCCTTCCCCTGCTACAAACGGTCTCTGCTTTCCTTCTCCTGAGCTTGGGCTCTTCTCAAGGTTGCCTTCTGCTGTATTTTACACCGTAGTGCTTCATCCCTCTCACACGTTTCCTCCTTTCACAGGATCACAGAATGATATGGGGTTGGAAGGGACCTCTGGAGATCATCTAGTCCAACCCCCTGCCAAAGCAAGTCCACCTACAGCAGGTTGCACAGGAACATGTCCAGGTGGGTTTTGAATGTCTCCAGAGAAGGAGACAGATCTGCAGCAGCTCACTGCTTGGCCTTTTGGATATTACTCTTTAACTAGATCTTCTCCTTTTGCAGCTCTTCCCTGACATTCTCCTTTGGGAAGAACCAGTGCCTTGGCCGGGCTTCTTTCTGAAACCAGAGCAGCACAACGTTGGCATGTTTAGAATAAATTCTGATCCTTCCTCCTCCAGTACCACCATCCTCCCCACCTACAACCGTTCCTGGCCATTACCCAGGGCCTCACAAAGGCCCCTTTGGAAATGGGCAAACCCCCTTCTCTTTTCAGTAGACACAAATAGACACAATCCCATAGTGCCGGCATCTTTCAAGGTCTGATTTGGCTCTCAGTTAAGCTCCAGCCTTTTTGCTACAGCCTGCTACTCGGTGTTTAAGAGAGGTTTAGCTGAAATAAATCCCCCTGTTTGCAAAGTTTTCGTTTTCTTCAGAACCCCAAAGAAATGGCAGGGCTGCACGCCGGTCCTTTGTCTCATGCAGTCTGTATAAATAGGGCATGCAATGGAGCTGGCAAGAGGCAGAAGCAACAGTTAAAATATATGTATATATAACTACTGAAGTCTGGGAAGTGTGGTTTGGGGTTTAGTCATGCAATTGGTAGTTTGCCTAACGAGCCAGGCCACATTTGAGGTTTGGCTGGGTTAAATACGGCAAGTTTTGCTCTCGTTTATGCTGAGTTTGGGCTGACACTCCAGCGGGCACAGCCTGGCCCTTTCTGGGTGGATTAACCCCACTTCTGCCCCCACCTCAGCTCAGGAGGGATGGAGACCTCATCTTCATTTCACTCCTGCTCTGATGCTTCCTTTTGGTTTTACTCTTGGTGTCCTGAATTTGCTCAGACAGCCCAAATTTTGGGGTCCCAGGTGGGGCAGCGCCCGGAGCTGGGCTGCACTGGGGGCAGTGGCAGATCTCTGGGATTGCTCCCCATTCTAAAACACTAACCAGAAAAATTAGGAGGACCCTGGCAAAGCGTTCACGAAATGCTCTTAAGTAAATAAGCGGCATTTTGCACGAGATTTAAATTTATATTAAATTGCTTGTCATGAGGAGTGATGAGGCTGTCGATAAATTAGTTTATATTAGAAGCTACTCAAAGGCCGTTAATAGCATTGAGCATCACCGGGGGCAGCGGCGCTGGTGACACCTGGTTGTACAGACCAAGGAGCTGTTGGGGTCACACCAGTGGTCGTGCATCACGGTGGGCACTATCTTCCTGCTGTGATGCCCACGGTTGACCCTCCTCTCCCTCCCCTCCCAACAGGAAAGGTGCTCATTGAAGTGCATAAAGTGGACCTGGAGGGAGTCCAGAAGAAATCACAGAGATTCTGGGAGGGCTGGAGCCCCTCTGCTGGGAGGATGGGCTAAGAGAGTTGGAGGGGTTCAGCCTGGAGAAGAGAAGGCTCCGTGGGGATTTTAGAGCCCCTTCCAGTCCCTAAAGAGGCTCCAGGAAAGCTGGGGAGGGACTCTTCATCAGGGAAGGGAGCCATAACATGAGGGGGAACGGTTTTAAACTGAAAGAGGGGAGATTGAGATGAGATTTCAGGAAGAATTTCTTTGCTGCGAGGGTGGTGAGAGCCTGGCCCAGGTTGCCCAGAGACGTGGTAGATGCTCCTTCCCTGAAAACGTTCAAGAACAGATTGAACAACCTGATTAAGTTGAAGATGTCTCTGCTCATTGCAGGGGGTTGGACTAGATGATCTTTAAAAGTGCCTTCCAACCCAAAGTGCCTTATGATTCTATGATTCTGTCAAAAAAACCTCTTGTTGGTGTAAATGGCACACACGTACAGGTGATGGGTGTCTGCCACGGGCAAGTTATGGTGGTCTCACCTCTCTGCTCCCAGGTTTCTCCTGGTTCACCCCTGCCCAGAGCAGCCTGGCTGCTGATGTGACCTGCAGCCGAAATCCCAGTGCTTCCCAGCCCCGGGAAAAGCTCAGCCGCAGTTCCCAGGCCTGGGCTCCTGCAGGATTTCCTATCTGGGCAGAGCCGGGGTCGGCAGGGAGGGGTCCCCGCAGCCCCCAGCCCTCGCCCTGCTGCAGGAAGCGCTGCCTGGTGCGAGGGTGGGGAAAGGAGGGGAGAGGAGGAAAATGGGGAGTCACGGGGGGAGCTGCCAGATAAGGCTGGGCTGGAAATGCCGGGCGGATGCAGCTCCGGGCTGGGGCTCAGACCTGCGCCCCGGTCACTTCCCTCGGGCTGGAGCCGTTACAGGAGCCCAGGGATGAAATTACAGCCAGGGAGATCCAGCACCTGAGCGGGGCTGGGCTGGCTCCATCAGCACAGGGCAAACAGGCTGCGGAAAATCCCTCCCCGAGCCAGCAGCCCTCGGGAAAGATGTTTCCTTTTCTCCTGGAGAAAGAGCCGGGCAGAGCCCAGCACCACCCCAGGGATGAGGTCAGGGGATTATCTGTCCAGAAGGGTGCTGTGGGGGTCTGGGGAAGACAGGGCTCTGTGTCCCCCAGGGCCTGACTCTGTCATCAAGGCATCAGCAGTGATGAATTTACCCTGGGCTCTGTTGGCCTTCGTCCCTCAAGTGTGCTCAGCCCTCTCTTGCTCGGCCACCATGTCTGCCTTGATTTCAGCCATCAGATGGGACAATAATGACTGTCCCAGTGATCCCTGAAGCCTGTCCCAGACAGGGGTGTACTGCTGGGGCTGGCACCTGCACCCAGGTTTGGGGATGCTCCCGGGCAGAGGGAGAAACGCTGCTGCCCCTGAAGCCTGGGAGAGCCCCTGCTGCGGGGGGAATGGTGCAGGGATGAACCTGAAGAGGACAAACGCCTTCTTTATTTTCTTTTCCCCTGGATTTAGTTCTTCCAAACCCCTTCAAAAATGTCTGTGCTCTCTTCCCAGCTTTCCTAAACCCAACCCACTGGTTCTTGTTGCTCCTCCGGGAGTCTGTTCCCTGTAAGGCATTATCTGCTCCCAGCATTGCTGCACCAAACCCAAGCTTCAATTCCTGCCCTCGACTGCTGGACCCAGCGCTGGTTCCAGCACCCCCAGAGTGCCTCCCTTCTGCACCCCTCAGTCAGATCCCAATCCATCCTTGCTTTTCCCAGAGAAGGCAGAGCTGGAACTGGGAAGGTGTAGCCTCCCCCGGCACCTACAGCTGCATCTTTTCACCGTGCTCCTTCATCTCCAGCCTCCGAGGGGTTTTGGGGTGCAGGGAGCAGAGCTGCCCCAGCAGATGTGGGCTCCCAGTCCCTGCAGAGTCACACAAACCCCCAGGTAGGGGGGGAAACACCCCTGGTCTGGACCCCCCCAGGCATCTCACGGGCACAGGCAGGGCTGAGACCCTCAGGGAGCTGGGGATGTCCCGCTGCTGCCTGACTGGGACCCTTGGGGGGTGCAAGCGACCCCCAAACCCACCCTGTTTTCCCTGCCCAGGCTCGGGTTAGCGAGCAGCAGACACTGTGTGGTTTTGATTTAATCTGCAGGGAAATCTTCACACTTTCCTTTGCTCTTTTCCTCGCCAGCCCCTCCGCCTGCCAGCGTGGCACCTTCGCGGGGGCAGCTGCCCATCTGGTGGTGGTTGCAGATTTTTTATTTTTTTTTTTTAAAAAACGTTTTCCTCCCTCCCTCTTCCTCCTCCAGGCATGCAGCCCCCTCTGCTCCTCCTCTGCTCGCCCTCACGGCCACCTTTGCTTTCTCCCTGCACTTAGTGCAGCACGGACACAGCTCAGTGGCACAAGGGAGGATGGAGAGATGCTGCGTCGGCGCCGGCTGGGATTTGACTCTCCCACCCTCCAGTGAGGGCAGTTACATGGGGAAAGCAGCTCCCAGCCTCACACACACATGAGCAAACCCTCCTTCTCCTCCCAGGGCTGGAGGCGTCTCTCCTAAGGACAGGGTTAAGGCAGCAGACATGTTGCCTCCTCTTTCTGCGAGGGGTGAGAAGGGGTATAGCCTGCATCCGTGCAGATGCGAGCTTGTTTATTCTTGCCAGATAGTTTGATGGCTTTATCTGATCACAGGTTTTCCTGAGGAAGGAAGGGTGAGTCTGAGTCACTTGAAAATGGGGGCCCTTCATCTCTGGGTATGACTGGTGGGGCCGTGGATATTAGCAGAACCCCGGGGTGAGATGAGCACCCCGGCTGTGCTGGGTGGGCATTGCCACAGTGGTTAATAGGTGTGAATCCAATGTGAGCAGTGGTAAGGGGGGGGGGGATGCTGGGGTGTGGGTGTCAGAGGAAGTGCCCAGGACCTGATGCCGTGGAGGGAAGAGCAAGATCATTTTCTGTGTCCGTACCGTGCAGGGAGAGGAGCTGCTGACACGGTGCCCCCGGTGCAGAAAACACCATCACAAGCAAATTGAAAAGCAAGAGATAAAATCTAGCGGCAATTGATAAATCCAACAGAGAGACAGGTTCATGCTCTCCTAGAAGAAAACCCAGATAATTAAACTCCCTTGTTCTGCTAATGCCTTCAGTGAAGGGCTGGAGGAACCAGGCGATGCAAGCTCATCTGCTTCTGGAGCGCCGGGGGCAGAGGGGTGCTGGCGGGGGGGGGGGGGGGGGGGGGGCCCCCCCNNGGAAAGGGCAGCAGGTTCCAGCTCCTTGGAACCAGGGAGCGGGGCTGGGGGGCTGCAGTGAGCCGGGGCCGTCCTCTGCTCCCTGACCCCTCCCGCACACCAGCATCCTTCCCATCTGGCTCACCGTCTCAGAAAACAAATGAATTTTCCATAAAATGCCCTCAAAGCACTCGCACGCTGCATTTCATGGAAACCAGGGGGTTTGGAACCTTTCTGAGCCCAGCCAGGCTCTGGAGAGGGGAGCGGAGCAGGCGATGCCGAGCTGCTGGATGCAGGCAGAGCCGGGCCCCTGGGGTCCAGAATTAATAGGACAGAGCAGGGGCTGTTCCCTGCATGTTTTATTTATGGGAATCAGGCCAGTGAAGTTCCCTCAGCTCACCGAAATAGTCACATCGCCTCTGCTTTGCGCTGCCCACGGCCGTGACCTTGATAAATGGGTCAGTGCCTGCCACCCCCCCCATCCCCATCGCTCCTGGGAGGATGCTGGCCCCACAAGGGCTGGCTGAGGTCCCTGCCTGCCCCTGCCACCCCCAAAACTCAACCTCGATGTGCCCAAGTGCCTCTGGTGAACACCCCTGCTCCTGCCCCAGGCACCCTGTCTCTCTGCCGCCTGCAGCAACCGGCTCTGCCCACAGCGGGAGCCACCCGTGAGAAAGGACCCACGGGAACTCCACCGAAAATCCCCCGAACTCTGAGCGAACCCCAGGCACCCCCCGCTCCCCCCTTTGGAGAACATTGCACACTAGGAGCCACGTCCCCAGCACCGAGGTGACATTTGCTGCTTCCACTGCTCCAAACCCCTCAGGCACCAGCTGGCTGCGGGGCTGGAGACCCCAAAAACAGGAACCAAAAGTGGGGTTCTGCTTGGTTTCTCTATTTTATTTTATTATTTTTTTTAACTTGCATTTCTTAGCCGTTTCCTGATGACGAATTGCAGGCACAGCCTCACCACACTCGCTGTCCCCCTCAGCAGCCCCTGGGGCCACCAAAGCATCCCCAGGGGGGTACCCGGTGGGGAGGGAGGCAGGTCAGATCCTGCTGGGGAAAACCCAGGCGTGCTCCCCCGGTTGATTTGGGGGAATGGCAGGTTCGTGCCCCAGGAGTGGGCACAAGTGTGGTGATCGCTCTGGTCAGTCCGTGCCAGTGCCGAAAGCACGTTATCAGTGTCTGATCTGGTGTGATTACGGAGTGAGGTGGCTTTCCCAGGGCTGCCGGTGAGTCAGTGGCGGAGCCGGGAGCAGCACGGTTCCTCTCCCCACACCCTCCGGCCCCGGCACAGCATCTCCCCCCCCACTTCCTTCCCTCTCCGATAATGAGCCGGGGTTTGATTCTCCCGTCGCCTTCGGCCGCGCGGTTCCCGGTGGTTTCTCCCGGCACGACGTTCCCCCAGCCAAGCGCTGGGAGGGAGACGTGAGACCCGCACCCACGGCTGCTCCCACCGCGGGAAATGACCCTGGGTGGCCCCTGCGGTGAGGAACTGGGCAGGCGTTTCCCAAAAATCCCGTGGCCGGGAGAGCTCCGGGCCAAGGGGTAGCGGTGCCCTTTGCCGGTTCAGGAAATCCTCCCCGGGGCCCCCAAAGCCCGGGGGGTCCACAGAGCACCTGAGGATCAGCTGGGATGTTTGCTCTGGAACAGGGGCAGGTCCCAGCTTGGCCGGTCCCCGGGGAGGGTGCGTGGGGACAGGGCCATGGTCAAGGACCTCCGTGTGGCTGCCGCCAGCCGAGGCCAACAAAAGGCTCCGGCCGCCCTTCCTGTGGCTCCTGGCAGAGGGGCTGCTTCCAAACCCATGGCTCCACCCTGACCCCGACCTCGGCTGCTCCAGGTCCTTCATGGTTCAAGGTCCTCTGCAGGGCCAGGACCCCCTGAGCTCGCCTTGCCGGGGTGGCTGAGGTTGGGCCAGGGTGGTGGGAAGCCATCGGGCCACTTTGGGCTTCCAGGTGCTGGTGGGGTCCACTCTGCTGCAGACTCTCCTGCAGCTGGACTCATCCTGCTGTGTGAATGATGCTCCAGGACCAGCAGAGCCCCTTGGCATCCTATCCCACCCAGGAGATGTGTGGATATGACCTTGGCCCTGTCACCTCACAGAATCACAGAATGACACGGGGTTGGAAGGGACCTCTGGAGATCATCTCCTCCAACCCCCTGCCAGAGCAGGGCCACCCACAGCAGGTTGCACAGGAACGTGTCCAGGGGTGTTTGGAATGTCTCCAGAGAAGGAGACTCCACCATCTCTCTGGGCAGCCCGTTCCAGGGCTCTGCTACCCTCAAAGTGAAGAAGTTGCTCCTCATGTCTAGATGGAACTTTCTCTGTACAAGTTCGTGCCCATATCCTCTTGTCCTGAAGATCCCTGCAGATGCCTCCCTGCAGATGCCTCCCTGCAGCCCTGTGCCCTCAGTGGGGTGAGGATGCCAAAGCCCCTCTCCATCCCCTCCAGAGCTCTGTCCCCAGAACCTCTCCAATGTGGCACATCCAGGGCTGGGCAATGCTGCTGCCTGTGGCTCTGCTGGGCTTGGGGACGTGTAAAGGGTTTGTCTCCAGCCCCACTAATCCCCCCACTTCACTGCTGCCCAATTTCCTTGAAAGACAACCAGCAAAATGCCCTGTAAAATCAAGGGCTGTTGGGGCCAGCAAAGATCTCAGCCGCTGGCAGGGAGGGGGGCAAACCCCCCAAGAACATTTCTGATCTCAGTCCCTGCATCCACCCAGTTCAGGCACAGTTGGGGTGATCAGGGCAGAGCTTGGCACCAGTTGGGGGCAGGGGCTGCTTCCACCCCGTCCCCCCACAACCTCACCCCCTCCAGCTCCCTTTGGGTCTGACTCCATCTCAGCTTCACCCCACAGGTGGACTAGTCCCATGTGGCATCATCTCCTACGGATGCCCAGCATGTGGCACGTGGCACGAGGCTGTTTACCATTTCCTAAGGAAAAGAAGCATCTGAAGTCTTAAAAAAACAAAAAAGGCTAGGAATAAATTAATTCAATTAATAAAAGGATCCTTGTTAGGGTATGGAAATTATTTACTGAAGGGGGGAATTTGCCAAGTATAATAAACTTGGAGCAATTTTCTCTCATCTTCGCCTGGTGGTGGACAGAGTAATTAGCCATTTGTTATTTTCAGCGATGAAATCTTTGTTTGTTAGTAGCCGGGGAGGACCCAGGTCACCTCCCCTGCCCCCTGAGGTGGGATTTTGCCAAAGAACACTTTCTCCATCCCAAGGGGAGGTTTGCTGTCCTGCAAGCTGAGCATGGGGGTTTGCTCTTGGAAGGGTACAGACCTGAATGCGTTGAGGAGACGTGTGTCTGCACAGAAGGGATTTCTCCTTCTCTGCTCCGAGCTGGGGCTACATCCCTCCCCGCTGTCTCCCCAAGGACTCGAGAGGCTTTACCCAAAGGTAGGCATCCTCCAGCCGTGTCTCAGGAGCTGGGCAGTGAAATCAATAACAAAAATGATGCTCAGCTCCTAGACAGAGCTTTACATCCTCAAAGCCCTTTACTGGCATAAACTCATTAGCGGCGAGGAATCGAATTCCAAGTCACACAGGTCCCAAGGATGCAGATCTTGGGGGCAATGGAGCGGAACGTGTTGTAATAAGAAATAGCTGCTGTCGGTGGCCCTGTGTGCAGGAGGGCCCCGAGGAGCTGGCGAGAGCAGATGGAGAAGGGAGGGCTGAGAAGGAAACGGTGCCCAGGGCGGGATGGCAGCATCCTGGCAGCAGAGCTGCTCCCCCTCCTCGCAGCAGCTGGTGGGTCAGGGTTGGGGAGCCAGGCTCCCACGCTCCCCATGGCCCCCCCCCGGGTCCCCCAGTGCAGCAGAGAAGAGTCCAGCATCCACGGCTCTGGTTCCCTTTAGGAGCGTCCCACCCCTACCAAGATCTGCATCCCCGCTGGAGCATCCCCATCTGCTCCAGCCCCAGCTGCCCACCCTAGAAGGTTTGTTAAACATAAGCCAGACCCTCCCACGGGTCTCCCTCTCACCCTGTCCCCCACCTCCGCAGGGTGGGATCCCTCAGGATCCTCCACACCCCCAGCACTGCCTACTTAACCCATCCTGCATGGACAAGGGATGCTCGGGGATGGACTTCAGCCAGGGTGTCCCCCTGGGACTCGGGGCGCGCTCCCACCCGTGACCCTGGCCGTGTGCCCATGGTTGGGTGGGGAACCACAGCTCCTATTTCTGGTTTTCTCCCTGGGAGGTGCTCCAGGAGGGAGGACAGGAACACCCTGACCTGATCCCTGAGGTCCCCTAGGTCCCGTCTCCGGGATGGGTTGAACACACCCGTGCCCAAGGGATGGCTGTGCTGGGAACGGGGAGGGGAGGGATGTCCCGCTCCTCTCCCCTTCCCCATCCCTCCTCCATGTGGTCAATACCCTCCCTGTCCCCATTTCTGTCCCTGTCATGGTCCCCAGCTGGAGCCACCGCTGCTCCCACCAAGCCCCCACAGCAGTGAGGCCCCGGGGGGCTCCTCAGAGTGCGGGGGCATGGAGGGATGCAGGGGCACGGAGGGATGCAGGGGCACGGAGGGATGCGGAGGCCGTGCTCATCCAGGGTTACCTTGGAAACAGCGCCCGAGCCACACATCCCTGTCACCACCAAGGGACTGAGCCACACCGGTGGCAAGGCCAAACCCAGTTCCTTGGGTCGGGGTGACAGCAGAGGTGCCAGGAGGCATCCTCCCCCCTCTCCCCCCCTCCATCCTGCTTGATGTCCTGTGCCGGGCAAGGGGAGAACTGGCTGCAAAGGGGGCTAAAGTCCTCCCATTGCCCAGCCTGGGGGGAGGGGGGGGAGAGAAAATCCCCAGTGGGGGGTGGCCGGTGGCTCTCTCCGGCAGCCGGATCCCTCCCTGCAGGACAGGCCCATCCTGCAAAGATGCTGCTTTAAATAAATAATGAGCTGCCGGCATCTCCCAGCTCTGCTGGCAGCACCACGCTGGGAGCCCCCCCGGCAGCCCCCCTGCTCCAAAACGCACTGGGAATGGGGACAGCGGCTGCTGGGAGCTCAGCCCAGTGCGGGGGAAGGAGCCAGGAGAAAGGGGCCGGGGGGGGGGGGGGGGGGGGGGGGGGGGGATTGTCCCTGGCAGGGTCAGCGCTGACCGATGGCATCTGCCAACCCCCTCTTCAAAGCCTCCTGCCACAGAGCATCGCTTTGAAAACGTGATTTAGGCGCTGAAGGTCGGCTGGGGGAGAAGCCCCCCCAGGGACGCAGGCAGGGTGTGGGGGCGCAGGCAGGATGCAGGCAGGGCGTGGGGGGATGCAGGCAGGACGCAGGCAGGGCTCGGGGAGGTGTCCTGGCTGTTTTCCCTGATGGAAGATGCTTCACTGCAAACTGGTTTGCGTGGTGGTTTGCTCAGGGAGCTGGCGCAGGCTTTTTTTGGGGGGGGGGGGGGGGGGCAGCCAGAGCCTGCAGGCAGGGTTCAGGCAGAGGCCAGGCAACCCGAGCGAGCAGCTCAGGCAGGGAGGAGAGGAACTGGCCAGCCAGCCAGCCAAGGAGCCTGAAAGAGCAGCCGCAGGCTTCAATTAGCCAAGGAGGGATGGCAGGATCCTGCCTTAAATAGAGCCTCCGCGCCCAGCCAGAGGGCAGGCAGGGAACTGTGCCCGTGGGCAGCGTGGGCCTGGCACCCCCTGGGTGCCCAAATCTGGCACCCAGCACCAGCCTGCAGTTGGGGTGTCGAGGGGACACTGGGGATGGAGGGGCAGGAGGACACAGGAGGGGGGTTGACGTGGTTGGGGTGGGGGCTCCTGGAGGGGCAGCCGTGGCTGGACTCTGCTCCAAAAGCAGCTGGGAGGAAGGAAGAAGCAGCTAAAATAAGCAGGTGGGTGGACAGGGAGGAAATAATAGTGAGGCTGATAAGGAATGGGCTGGGGAAGGGGGAAAAGAACCAAAATGTCCCCAGGAAATAGGGACCAGCACCCCGGGAAGCAGAGGGAGGTGGCGGGGGCAGTGGCACAGAGAGGGCATCCTGAGGGAGGAGTGATCGGTGGGAACTGGAGGAAACCGGTGGGAACTGGGGGTCCTGTGCTCCCCGGGGGAAGGGGGCAGGGGAAGGGCAGGATGCTCTGCCTGGCAGCGTGGGAAACAGCAGCCAGGAGCAGGCTCAGTCCTGTCCCCCCCTGGCTTTAGGCAGGGGACAGTAGGGGGTGGGGGAGGGCAGAGACACCCCGAGCATCCTCAGAGGGTGGGTGGGAGCCCATGGGTGAGCCCCCCAGGGACGAAATCCCAGGAAGAGGAGGGAAGCACAGAGCTCCGGGGGGTTTACGTGCAGGCAGCTGCTGGCTCTCCTCTGGGAATGGCCCTGCTCGGTCGTGGCAGGGGGACAAGGATGGAAACCAATACCCCAGCATGGGACAACTTGGGCTGGACCCAAGGGAGACGGGGAGGGGGGTGGTGGGATGTGAAATTCTCTTTCAGACAGGGCCCTCCCTGGCCTTCCCTGCCAGCCAGCTGCTAACATCCTGGGGTCTCCCACAGCATCCCAGAGTCTCACACAGAATCCCAGCATCTCCCACAGAATCCCAGTGTCTCCCACAGAATCCCAGCGTCTCCCACGGAATCCCAGAGTCTCCCACAGCATCACAGAGTCTTCCCACAGCATTCTGGGGTCTCCCACAGCATCCCGGGGTCTCCTACAGCATCCCAGAGTTTCCCACAGCTTCCCACAGTCTCCCACAGCATCCCAGAGTCTTCCCACAGTCTCCCCCAGCATCCTGCGGTCTCCCACAGCATCCCAGACTCTCCCACAGCACCCTGGGGTCTCCCACAGCGTCCCACAATATCCCACAGCATCCTGGGGTCTCCCACAGAATCCCGGGGTCTCCCACAGCGTCCCACAATATCCCACAGCATCCTGGGGTCTCCCACAGAATCCCAGGGTCTCCCACAGCATCCCACAATATCCCACAGCATCCTGGGGTCTCCCACAGAATCCCGGGGTCTCCCACAGCATCCCACCTCCCCTCTGTATAACGAAGCGGGGGGAAACGGGTGCCAGGGAGGGTGCGAGGATGTGGGGTCGGGGTCAGGGAGCTTGTGCAGAGGGGTCAGAGTGCTGGGAGGGTTGGGGGGGGGGGAGCAGAGGGGGGGTAGGGGGGGGGGGGGGGGGGGGGGGGGGGGGGGGGGGGGGGGGGTCTGGAGCCCTGTCATGGGGAGCAGGAGGAGGCAGCTTGGCCGGAGTGCAGGATGCGCAGGGTCGGCTGTCACCGCTGCCCTGGGAGTTTCCACATTAACCACACACTGTTTGCATCTGAGCGTTTTCCCCTCGCCAGGGCCGCCGCTGCCGGGGGTTATTTCCTGCCCTTTACGCTCTCCCCCCCCCCCCCCCCCCCCCCCCCCCCCCCCCCCCCCCCCCCCCCACCCCCCCACCCCCCCACCTCCCCCGGCCTGCCCCAGCCCGGCTGCTTCCTCTCGTCCGCCCCCGGGGGCTTTCCATGCTGCCAGAAAATAAATCTCATGCTATTTTTAACAGAGGGGAAAACGCCAAGGTCTCCTCCAGCCCGGGCCGCCGTGGCGCTGAGCGCGGACGGGCACCCCCGGGGAGATGAAGGAGGGAGAGGAATGTGCGGGGAAGGATGTGGGCAGGCAGGGCAGCCTGAACCCCGCTTTCATCTCCCTGCCTTCGGGCAGGATTTGGGGGAAGGCACTGGCAGGGGGGCAGTGGCTGGCTGCCCCCCACCACGGTCCCCCAGCCCGGCACCCTTTATTAATGTTCACCCATCACCTCCCCCCCCCCACCCCCAGCAGGCAGGCAGGGAGGAGGTGATGCAGGTGGGTCACCCCACATCTGCCCTCACCGGCCCAGCTGGGAGGGGGTGGGGTGCCAGAAGATAACACCCATGACCCCCCCGGCATGGGGAGGACCCATGGAAGGGGTGGCCATGGTGCCCACCCTGCACCAGGGCAGCACCAGAGCCCCAGGGACCTGGGGAGGGGTTGGAGGGTCCCCTGGGGTCAGGGCTGGGACAGTTGCTGTTTTTAACCCCTGTAAGTGCCTTAGGGAGGCTGCCAGAGGGATCAGCTGCCTAATGCCCTGTGGGGGCAGAGGGGGGCTGGGGAGCGACGGAGCTGACAATAACTTGGGGGGCACAGAGACTCCCCCCCCCTACTCTTGCCACTCCCCAAGGGTGGCTGTCCCCATCCCACTCAAGACTGGGATGCCACTGTCCCCTGCCAACCGTCCCCACTCTCACCCCCACGAGTATCTTTCTGGCTGTGGCAACACAAACTGGGCAACTTGCAATTTCCTGTGACTCCAGGAGCCGGGGATTTATTTTTTGCAAGGCTCTGGCTAAAATCTCTGGCCAGGACCTCTGCCTGCCCCCTGTGCCCCCCAGCCCTCCGGTCTGAGCAGGAGGAGGTCTCTGCTCTCCTTCTCCCACCGGGAGCCGTTGCACAAAGCCCGCGGCCAGCGGAAATGCGGGAAGAAAAGCAGGGAGAGAAAAAGGAGCTGTTTCCAAGCACCGGGTGGGAGGAGAGCAAAAAACAGGAGGTGGAGGTGAAAATGTCAAACCTGGCTCCCGCTCCCACTCCCGGGGCTGGCTGTGCCGGGGACACGGCACTTGCTGGTGGCTTTTGGTCCTCACCCCTTGGTGCCAAGACTACCTTTGCCTTTGGTCCCCAGGGTGGTGGTGATGCTGGTGGCCACCTCCCTGCCAGTGCCGGTGGCTTTGGCTCAGCACACACCGTGGCATGGCCGTCGCTGCTGGCACCTGGGGCTCAGCCCATTCCCGAGCTTTTTGGGAAAACCCGAGCTCCACATTCCCAGCCCAACTGCCTCTGGCCACCTTTGATGCTGTTTTCCTTCAGCTTGGGGAGCAGTGGCGTGGTGCTGCCAGGGCAGCCAGCAAGAAGGGCTGTTTGACACCCTCTGTGCTAGGAGGAAAGGAGACATGTCCTGTCAGTGTCCCCCCCATTCCCAGGGGCATCCCCAGGGCAGCTGGCAGATGCCCAGGGATAGAAGCCCCATGTGGCTCCTGGCTGGGGGCTGCCTGGGGGTCTCCTGCCTGAGCAGGGGGAAGGGGGAATCGTTTTGCTCCAGCTCAGCCTGAGCTCTTGGGGTCAAGCAGCCCTGCCTGAGGTCCTGGGAGAGGGGTGGGAGTTTGCAGGGTGCAACGCAAGGCAGAAACCCCCTGGGACTGGCCAGGAGAGGAGGTGGGGGGGCTGGCTGTGTCCCAGCATCACCCCAGGCTGGGGATTTCCAGCACCGGGAGTGGGGCAGCCCCGGTGTGGTGGGACACCAGCAAAGCTCCAGACTGGGCTTCATCAGAGCCAGCCCCCCACTGGACCCAATCCTGCCCCCGGGGAAAACCCTGCTCTGTGCCCTGGGACAGCCCGGAGCATCCCTGGGGACTTTCCCTGGGAAGGGGGATAACCAGGGTTTGGGGACCATCCCCACCCAGATCCCCCAGAGTGGGCCTGATCCTGTGGTGGGGATGGTGCCGAGGGGCTCTGTCCCTGGCCAGATGGCTCCAAGGAGCCCTAAGCTCCCCATAATGTCCCTAATTGTCCCCCAGTGCAGGAGCAGGGAGCCCAGCCCAGCTGGTGCCTGCGTCCCCCCGGCAGCGATGGCTTTGGGACCTCTGGCTATTTTTAATCCCAGGAAGCTATTTTTGAGGAGAGAGGCTATTTTCCCTGCCCGCGGCTAATCCTGTCTTGCTTTTCAACCTTACCCAGCTATTTACTGGGGCCAGGCGATGGGCAGCTCCCTCGCTTTGGGGGGGTGGGGAGGGGGGCTGCATCCAGGAGGATTTGGGGCAGGAGGAATTGGGTGGGAATTTTTGGCCGGGATGGGGTGATCCTGTACCCTCTGCCCCACTCTGATGGGTCCTCATGCCTCGCCTGGCACTGGGCAATGGCACCACAGTGTCACGGAGGGGAACACACCCCATTTAGGGACACAAGCTGACTGTCCACCCCCCAACCCCCCCCCCAACCCTCCAGTCCAACCCATGGGAGCTGGGAAGGCCATCAAAGGATGGGGATGCCAGAGGTGATGGGGTCATTTCCCCTGGGTGTTGCGGGGACCACAGGGTCCTGGGAGCGCCAGAAAACTGGGATTGAACTGGGAGCAGGTGTTGGGCACGTCCTGGAGAGACGGAGGGGTGGGGGTGCAGGGGGCTGGGGTCGGGGTGCAGGGGGCTGGGGTCAGGGGGCCACAAACCAGGGAGGGGAAGCAGGGGGCACATCTGGAGTTGGAGGGGTGGCAGGAAGCATCATGTTGGCTTGCCCCCCCCACCCCTCCTGTGCTTGGCTGCCTGAGGGTCCCGGGGGGGCCTTGCTGCTGCCAGATGTTGTGCAGCTGTCTCCAGCGCTTCCTCTCCCCCCACGTCCTCCGGGAAGCTCTCCCCTGTGCTTCCTCGACAGGGAGAGAGGGGGGGGAAGACACCCCCCCTGCCCCCAGATCTTCCAGCCCCGGCTTCCTGAGCCAGGGGGGGTCTCTCTGCTCCTGCATTCAGCTATTTTGCTGCTGGCTCACCCACCCCCTCCCTCCCCCCATCTCTTCTCCTCGACCCCACGCTCCCTTTCTTCTCCTGCCAGCTGCCCCCAGGGTTTCCTGGTCCCGGAGGGGGGGGTCTCACCCCTCTGAGCCTCCCAATCCTGGGCCACATCCAGCCCCCTGCCATGGTGCAGAGCTGGCCCTGCTGCCCGGGGCAGAGAGGAGGGCAGGGAAGCAGAAGCATCGGGCATCATTTATGGCTTTTCTTCCCTCTTCTCTCCAAGCATTTTGTGTTTTCCCGCAGCACAGGGGCTGGGCTGGCCAGATCCTGTCCAGCACCCAACCAGCCCCCGCACCACGGGCAGGGAAACGCCGGGAGACCCGCAGGGAGCGTGGCCACGGGGAGCGTGGGCTGCGGGAGCCGGGGGAGATGCTCGTTGCCGGTGGCTCACGCCGACTGCGGGAGGCAGATATAGGATTCGGGGATTAAAGCAGCTTAAAAAGCAGGGTTTTTCCAAGCGGCAGATGGTGCTGGATGGATCCCAGGGCGAGGTTAGCGGGGTGGGAAGCAGGTCCCCGAGCAGCCCTGGGCAGGGCAGGGGAAAATCAGGCAGGAGCCGGGAGGAGAAGGATTTTTGCCCAGCCCGTTTCCGGACAAGAGCACGAGGGAGGGTTGGATCCTTCCCCCAGCTCCCAAGCGTCCCAGGTGCCAGCAAGGATGTCCCAGGTGCCAGCAAGGATGTCCCACGCTGATGCCCAGAGTGAGTCACAGCTGCAGTGGCAGCAGTGCAGCTCTTGCACCCTGTGTGTCCCGGGAAGCACCACCGTGTGTCCCAGCCGAGCTGTGGAGGTCAATGTCCCAGGGATGGGACGTGGCTCCATCACCCGTTTGGTCCTTGAGATGCACATGTCCCCCATCCCTGTGAATGGATGTGTCCCCAGGAGTCTACATGCTCCCAGCGTGCATGTCATTCTGTGAGTGCATGGGAAGTCCTGGGATGAAAGGCTTTCCCCCATGTCCCCCCACATCCCCCTGCATTTCCCTGGGGGGGATCTTGGCCATGGGGATGGGGTTTGTGGGTAGCAGGGTGCTGCCACGGGGCTGGAGTGGGGAGATCCCTTCTGCCCCATGGTGCTGGCAGCTCCCTGTGACTGCAGAGATGAGCAACTTCACCCCAAACCCTGCTGGGGGAATTCCCAGTGACGAGGGTGGAAATGAGTGGCGTAAGCTGGTTCAAGAGGTGACAAGGTGGGGACCAGAGAGAAACCCCACAGCCGGGGACGCAGTGCTGGCGGCTGGCACAGTGTGCTCAGGTAGCCCCAGGAGCTGCTTCACAGCTGAGAGCAGCCAAACCAGCCAGCATAATGAATCAGAAATTAAGGGAACCCGTTTCCAGGTGGAGGGGTGCAACGATGGGGGTCCAAAAGTGTCCCCAAAGTGGGAAGAGGCTGGTTCAGCCAGCCTGCCCCAGCCAGGATCCCAAGGGCGTTTGGGGTGGGAGCAGGGAGAAGCTCCAGCTGCAGGTGGGGAAAGCCCAGACGGAGTCACCGACACTTTCTGGGGAAGAGCAGGACCAGGGCAGGATGCCCTTGGGCAGCCTGTGGGCACACGGGGCTTTCTACTTGAGATGGGGACCCCCTGGGGATACTGGGACCCCAATGCACCCCCAGTCACTCCATGGGACAGAGCCACACGGTCCGTGTGCCCACACCAAGCCATCCACACCAGCGGGGAGATGGGAATGTGGGGGGTGTTGGGTTGGTCCAGACAATGGGCCGGGCATCCCGTGGGTCGGATGCTCCTGATGTCTGTCCCCCAGCCCCAGCAGCTGCGCCCACATCCCCTCGGTTCAGCCCCGCTTGAGAGTCCCCAGCGGTGGTGACAGTGGCTCAGAAAGAGGAAGTGTCACCCCTGGTGTGTGTGTCGTGTGTCCCCCCCCCCATGGCCCTGGGGGTTATTTTGGGTTTGGAGAAAAGCGGAAGGCAGCACCGGGTGGGCGGCTGCTGCGGGTGGGCAATGCCCCACAGCACGCAGGGGCTGGTGGTGCATGGGGAAAGAGGAACACCAACACCGCCCTGCACCCTCTGCTCCCGCCCAGGGCATGGGGAAAGAGGATCCGACTCACCTGAAGTCTAAAAGGGGTTTTTTTGGGTGCACAAGAGGGTTGGGCAGCCCCCAGGGTGATGCCTGGGGAGTGACGTTTGCAGGGGAACCCCCCCCGATGCTCTCAACTGTCACCTTTGTGTCCGGAGTGTCCTGACTCCACAGAGGAGGAGAGGGGCTGGTGCACACACCATTTTTTAATGCTGCTTTTGGCTCTCAAGAATGTGTTTTGGCACATCCGTTTGTGTGGATGGATGGATGGGCAGGCAGACAGACACAGGGATGGATTGAGGGGTGGATGGGTGGATGGATGGATGGATGGATGGATGGATGGATGGATGGATAGGCAGATGGACACAGGGACAGATGGAGGGATGGAGGGATGGATGGACAAATGGATGGAGAAATGGATGGAGGGACAGATGGATGGATGAATGGAAGGATGGATGGATGAATGGATGGGTGAATGAAGGGATGGGTGGATGGATGGATGGATGGATGGATGAAGGGAGGGATGGATGGAGGGATGGATGGACGGACGACGGACGGACAGAAAGCATGGTCACACTGCATCCACACTCCACAGGAGGCCATCCAGCCATGCCCCCTCCTTATTGCACCCCCAAACGATCCTGTGCTCCCTATGTTAGCCCAGGCACCGGTGCCCTGATGGGGCCGAGGGATGGGACATCCCGGGGGGCTCAGTGGGGCAGTGCTGTGGGGGGAGCAGGCGGGGCTGAGGGCTGCCCACGGGCCATCACCGCTGCATCTGGGCGCAGAGATAGCCCCACCAGCTGCCCCTCCTGCACGGGGGATGCTCCGTTAGCGGCTGGGAATCGCGCTCAGCCAGGCAAAACCTGATAGGGCTCTATCAGCCAGTGCAGACTGGCTCCTGACGGGGCTAATAGCCACTGGCTTAACGAGCAGGAGCCGGGACTGCTCTGCTGGGCCCTTTCCAATGGTGGGGAGGAGCGACGGGGAGAGCAGAGCCCAGCCGACTTCGCAGCGGGCAGGGAAATCTAGGTCAGGGCTTGCTTTAAAAGGGGCACGGAGCCCAGATGGCGTCAGCTTCCAAGCGAAGCCATGGAGCTGCGGTGTGCCTTCCCGAGCCCGGCGAGGATGTGGGGAACAGGGTGGCTGGGAAATGTCCGTGCTCACCCGGGAGCATCCCCATTTTGGGACCCGTGATGGCCGTGGACGCCCACGGGTGCCGCTTCCCGTCAGCACAGCCCATTCACACAATTCCTCCTTTTGCTGGGAAACAGTCAGGATTTGCAAGTTGGGCTGGGAAACAAAGCGCTGCCCGGGGAACATGTGCTTTCCAGAGACCCGGAGCAATGCCCGGGCACAGGGAGATGCTTCTCCCCTCCCAAAGGATGTCTCCCCCCCCCTCGCCCCGTGGAAGCTGGCCCCTTCCCTCCCCTCCGCCTCCACAGGGCTGGAAGGGGATCAGCGAAGGGAACCGGCCCCAGGCCTGACATTTCAGCGTTTGCCAGCAAATGGCAAAAAAAAAAAAAAAAAAAAAAAAATTAAAAAAAGCCCCAACCGAGTGAAAAACCCAGTAGCAGCAAAAGGGGAACTCAGGGTAGGGGGGGGAACATGGAGGGCGTGAAGCTGCCAGGGTGAGCAAACGCCTCTGCAGACATTTTGCCCCCAAATTTCTGCCCAGCCCTGGTGGAGCCGCAGCGGTTTCAAACAAAAGCAATGATCCTCCCAAAAGAAGATTTTGAGATTCTTTTTTTTTTTTTCCTTTTCCCCTCCCCAAATGCAGGGTTGCTCTTCTCCCCTTCCCGACACCCTTCAAGGGCTTAGGATGAGGAATAATTAAGTTGGCAGCATGATCCATTTAATTAAAAGCCAGCGCTTGAAGGTAGAGCGGAATTAGGTGCTGGAAGCAGAATTTGGAGGGCGATTCTCTGCGTCCCCGGGGGGGGCACAGCCTGATCCTTGGCTGGTCGGTGAGGCTGGACTTGGCAGCGGGGTCTCACGCCTGGCAGAGCTGGCAGAAGCCACCGCAGCTCCCTGCGAGCCACAGCCCTCCCGGCTCCTCCCGCTGCAGCCACCTCTCGGGGCCAGATTTTCAGGAAACCGGGCTCTGGAAAGCCTGGAAAAATCCAGATTTTTCACACGGACTCAGCATTCGGCCACTCCCTGGGTTTCCACTGAGCCCAGTTTCAGAATGAGACCTGAGGCTGAGGTTTCAAACTTCATGATAATCCCCCTCCGCCCCTCCCCAAAAAACCCTGAAATAAAAAGCTGAGCTGTTAAAACGCTCCCCGTCCTCTCCAGGAGAAGCAGACACGCAGGGGCGGGGGGTGCTGATGCTCAGAAAGGGCATTTCCAGGGGTGTCGGTGGGTGCTAAATGCAGCCCCTCTGCTCAGGGGGGGTTCTTGGAAAGGGCTCTGAAAAATTCCTGCCCATTTCCCCATTTATATTCGCTTCCCTTTTCACGCCTCACCCTGGGACACGCGAAGAGACTGCGTGGAAAAGGCTCCAGGAAATGAAAATACCGGGAAGGCAGACTCCAGCCGGGGGGAGCAGGGGGGGTCAGGGAGGAGGGTTTGAAATGTAATGGCAGCAGAGCAGCCCAGGGCTTCCCCCACGCCCTGACGCCCTTTCTCAAAGCCGAAGCAGAAATGGAGGCTGCACCACCAGGAAGCATCAGCTCCCACTGCCCTCCCGGCCCCTGCAGAACCATGGGCGGGTTGGTGGGGTGGGCATCATCGGGGGGGAGACACACACAAAACCTCCCTCTGCCGCCATCGCTTCCCCCTTTGGCTGCCGCAGGTGGCACCTCCTGGAAACCCGCATTTTTGAGGCACATCTGGAAGCGGGACAGGGTTCCCAGATGTGCCATCTGCAGCAGGGGGTGGGGTGGGTGGGGAGTCCTCTTCAATATAATCATCAATGACCTGGCTGAGGGGATGGAGAGGTGGGGAACTGGGAGAGGTGGAGAACTGGGAGAGGTGGAGAACTGGGAGAGGTGGCTGACACGCCGGAGGGCTGTGCTGCCATCCAGTGACACCTGGAGAGCTGGGCAGAGAGCAACCTGATGAACTTCAACAAAGGCAAGTGTTGGGTGGTGCACCTGGGGAGAAACAACCCCACGGAGCAGGACAGGTTGAGGGCTGACCTGCTGGAGAGCAGCCCTGAGGAGAAGCTCTGAGGAGAGCACCTCTGAGGAGAAAGACTTGGGAGTCCTGGTGGACAATAGGATGACCATGAGCTGATAATGTGCCCGAGAAGGCCAATGGCATCCTGGGGTGCATCAGGAAGAGTGTGACCAGCAAGAGGAGGGACGTCATCCTGCCCCTCTGCTCTGCCCATCTTCATATAGATAGGTTGGCAGAGCTTTTTTAGGAAAAAAAAAAAAGTTTCTGTGCATCTAGAGATTGAAAGAGATTTACGGTGACCACCAGTGAAACTGTTGGACTCATCCCTCTGGGTAAGTCCATCCTTGTCCCCAGTGTCCAAAGAGCCCGGGCCATTGCTCTGCTGGTCCCCTTACCATCCACAGCTTTCTACAGATGGCTTTAAAAATGTTCTGTTGTTGATTACTCTGTGATCAACATCTTGTGGCATCCTGGGGTCATCAGGAAGAGTGTGACCAGCAGGTTGAGGGAGGTTATCTTGCCCCTCTACTCTGCCCTGGTGAGGCCCCACCTGGAGTCCAGTGTCCAGTTCTGGGCTCCCCAGTTCCAGAAGGACAGGGAACTGCTGGGGAGGTTCCAGCAGAGGCTACAGAGATGATGAGGGACCTGGAGGATCTCTCTGAAGAGGAGCGGGTGAGGGACTTGGGTCTTTTTAATCTGGAGAAGACAAGACTGAGGGGGGATCTGATCAATGCTTATAAATGCTTAAAGGGTGGGTGTCAGGAGGATGGGGCTGGTCTTTTCTCAGTGGTGCCCAGGACAAGACAGGAGAGGAGGGAACAGGCACAAACTTACTTAAAACATAAAAAGTGCCACCTAAACATGAGGAGGAACTTCTTCACTTGGAGGGTGGCAGAGCCCTGGAACGGGCTGCCCAGAGAGGTGGTGGAGTCTCCTTCTCTGAGGCCATTCCAAACCCCCTGGACACGTTCCTGTGGGACCTGCTCTGGCAGGGGGTGGAGGAGATGATCCCCAGAGGTCCCTTCCAACCCCGTATCGTTCTGTGATCCTGCGCAGGGCACCCGGCAGCCCCGAGCGGTGCAGGGCGGGCAGCGGGGTTCATTAGCGGGGTTCATTAGCGGGGTTCATTAAGGAGCTGGGCGGGAGAAGGCCGCCGGTACCGGCTCCGCAGCGTCCCCCCCGTCCCCCTCCGCCCCGGGTGCCGCGTCCCGGTCGGCCCGTGCCGCTGCTGCCCCCTTCCCTCCGCCCGCCAGCACCACACCGCTGGCACCGCCCGCGCCGTGACGTCACCCCCGCCGCCGTGACGTCACCCTCCGCCCTTTCCGGCGGGGAAGGGAAAAGAAGGGGAGAGAGGGAAAGGGGAGGGGGAACGTGGCGCCGTCGCCGTGGCGACGCGGCGGGTGACGCGCTCTCCCCGCGACCCTCCCCGGAAGTGGGCGGTGCGGCGGTGCGGCGCGGCGCTGATTGCGTCACCGGGGGGGCGGAGGTGGCTTTTTCTTCGGTGGCGGCTGGACGGGTCCCGGGCGCCGTTATGGAGAGCGCCAGCCAGGGTAGGGGCGGTGGTGGGAGGGGGGGGGGAATTTATGCTGCCGTCCGGTTGCCGGGGAGGCCTTCGCCTCTGGCCGCCTTGTGGCGGGAACCGGGAACGAGATGGGCCTTGTGGCGGGGGGCAGCCCTGAGCGGAGGAGACGGGCCGTGAGAGGGGAGGCAACCTGAGGAGGCGGGGGGGGGCTGCCGGCCGTGAGGGGAGAGGCGACCTTTGAGGGGGG
>BJBW01005098.1:0-56434 GCA_004320125.1 Scolopax mira
GCAGTGCTGAGCAATGTGCTCTAGGCGTTCCTGCTTTAGTAAGGGAGGTGGACTAGATGATCTCTAGAGGTCCCTTCCAACTCTGACAATTCCATGATTCTTCATAAGCAAACTTTTGCAGCAGAGACAGGTGAGAGCTATAATTGCAGAGTCATCTATTAGCAAACCAGGGGATGGTTTTGACCGAGATAAAATATATTTCTTTTTGTGGGCCCACTTATGCACCAAATGACCATGTGTACCTGGTTTTGGTACTTTTTCTATATGAAGTTAGATCTTTAAGATCGTAGGATCAGGTTTATGTGAACCCCAAACTATGAAGTATAATATAGTGCTTTGAAGTAAAATGGTATTCAAAGAGTACCACACTCACAGTATTTAAAGCATGGATTTTCAGAGACTAATGCACTCCTGCTCTGTTCAGTTCTCCCCACTATTCAACCACATCAGAGATTGCAGTCTTGAGTGGTGGGGACCTGCAGCACCCTGCCTGGGCAATGGGGATAGTCAGGGGAATATGTGAGGTAATTATGTTTGAATGCAGCTCAATATTTCATTTGTTGGTTTTATATGTTCTCCATTTTCCATGTACTATTCGTCTGTCTACCTGTCTCTCTCCCTTTCTGATTGTTCTTATTGTAAAAAGTTGTTTTCATGAGGCTGTGCTGGATAATCTCTCTTGGCAGGAGGCTGTGAAGGTCCTGGGAGTGATGTTATCTTTTCTCCATCTCCCCATTCCTAACAGGCAAATCATACACCATGATTGGGAAAGATGATTCCATGCAAAACCTTGGCATCATCCCTTGTGCCATCTCCTGGCTCTTCAAGTTGATTAATGAACGCAAAGAGAAGACAGGAGCCCGCTTCTCTGTACGAATTTCTGCAGTGGAGGTCTGGGGGAAAGAAGAAAATCTGAGAGACCTGTTGTCAGAAGTGGCTACAGGCAGCCTGCAAGATGGCCAGTCCCCAGGTGTCTACCTTTGTGAGGACCCAATTTGTGGCATGCAGGTGAATCCAAGGTTCATTTTACACTGAAACAAGCAATGTGACTTCTTTTTTTTTTTTTTCCTGAGCTATTGAGGTAGTTCAAATTTAAGAACTACTCAGAGCATAAAGTTTATAGACTTGAAAGTGTTTACTTTAAAATATGCAAGAACTTTATGACCTGCAGCTGCAGGGCCATCTGCTCTCCTGGCCTAAATATTTGTACCTCTGGTATAACTGATGTTAAGCAGGGGTTTGTGTTTGCAATAAAATGTGAAAACATTCAGTGCAAACAAAAATTCACCTCATTCTTAAAAAAAAAATAAAAAGAAAGTGTGATCTCTCTTCTGTAAAACAACAGGCTAAAATATTTACAGTACTGCACAAATAGCTGGAGGCCATTAATATGGCTGTTTATCTCTTTATAAACTACATTATTTATAGCACTTGCATTAGCAGTGTTGTAGGAAGCATTAATTGCTACTTATTAATTGCTGCCAAGAAATAAATTCCTGAGCTGGGCAAGCCAAGAATAACTCAAAATCTTCTCAGGTTTGGAGGTTTAGCAGGAATCTGGCTCATGTATTTCCTGGGTAACCACTAGAAAGTCTCAGCAGCTCTTTTTTTCCCCCCCCATTGGTTTGAGGGGGGAAAAGGCCTCTTCTTTCATCCTGCTGTCTATGAGAGAGTATATCTGATTTTTTTTTTAAAAGATGAAGAAGGAGCAAACCAGCATGATGGAGCTTGAATACATTCTTTCAACCTTAAAGGCAAAAGTTGCTCTTGTACCTGCAGGGTACACAGTATCAAAGGACAGGGAATGGAGGGAGGAGGGTACAAGTCATGTACCCTATTTCCAGCTCCAAGCATCCAGAAAACATGATTCACATCCACCAAGTCATGAATTGTGTGGTTTTAAACAGCAAGTAATGAATTTTGTGTTTAATCTCTTTGTAGTTTAAGACTTTTGGACATACTTAGATCATATTTTCCATTCTTTTCCATTCTACTCGAGCACTGCAAAATTGCGTCTTGGTTATTTATAACAATTAGGGTTTGCATTCTCATTTGACTCCTGGCTTTAATGCTTTATGAAATATTTTCAGTAGCATGAGGCCTCACCCCCTGGTATCCAGTAATGGGTACAGTTCAGTGAGTTGGGAGTGATGGGAGTGATGGGAGCTTTGAGTTTTCACAGTTCCCATTTGAGTGATAGATGGGCCAGTTAAAATCTGAATTAGCATATGTATGCATGTTATAAATGTTACAAAACTGTGTAACAACTAGCTGCTCCTTATAGTTTAATTCTTTACTATGGTATTTAAGCACAATAGCAACAATAATAAATATTTTGTTATTGTTGCTTATTTTCATTTATACGGAGACAGAACAACTGTTTACAAAATTAATTATTTTAGATCACTGGAGAAAAGGTAGCTCCATGAGACATTTATGTACCTCTGCAGTGTAAAGTACTGAATGAAATTGTGAGGAAAAAAAGCCTTTTTGCTTGGTGTTTACAAGACACCGTGACATTCTGGAGTCATGTGTCCTACACCTGAATTCTAAAAACCCTCAGATGAAGGGAGGATATTATATTATAACCACACAGTTTCACAAAATCAGCAGTCTGTATTAAAAATGAATAATCACCATATGTCATACTGTCTGTCATTGGGCCTTTCCAAGTATGCACATTTTCTTGTTGCTTACATTAATGAGATCAGCCCCTAGACTTGCCTGCCTTCTGCTTGCCTTGTTTACTCCTTCCTGTGCTGCTCCCTCTTTCTGGAGAGAGCTTAGGCTTCAGCTGTGTCACCCCATCCAATGCAGAGCCTCAGCTTTATCCCTCCTCAGGCTGATTAATGGTCATGAAGAGAAGATAAGGGCACTGTCTTCTTTAAGAGAACTTAACTTTTAGCTGTATTATGTAGCAGGAGAACAAACCCTGAGAACGGGAGTTCCTCACTATTTTTATGTGAGACAAAACAAGTCTATTCTATGGGCTGTGGGGAAATTCTGTGTATTGCCAAAACTAATGCCATCAGATTACACTGTCACATGTCCCTTCCACAGAGAAACTAATCTTAGGTGACATGAAACATGCATGCATTCCTAATGTTATGGGAGGGTTAATAATATCTGCCCTCCTATGCTGTCTGTCACTTTGGAGAGATAAGAGCAGGCTGGTGCCTGGGACTGAGGTCCAGCAAATGTGAAGGTATGTGTATTACCTGCCTGGTTCCATTTGATGGTTTGCCCTGACTCATGAGCGGGTGCATAAAGGGGCAAGAAAAAGGTTTCTTTTCTGAGTTGCTCCCCACATGCTATGGATCTGAACACAAGCTTCACTCTTGTTATTTCCTGGATTCATGTGTGGACTGCTCCCTTCTAAAACTTTCTGAAGGGTAACACACAGTCCTTCCCTTTCCATTGTCCATCAACTGTTAGTTTGGGTTTGATGTGTCTTACACAATTATTTTTTTTCATTGCTAAACATCAGAAGGACACAGTTGTTGCCAGAGCCAGCAATGCAGGTTAAAAACGGCAGTAAAACCAATTAAAATAGCAAACACTTAATACTCAAAAGCCTGGATTCAATCATGGTGCCAGTGTCAGGAGTGTCTCATTCCACTGGGCACCTCCTTTGCAGTCCTGTCAGAAGCCAATGTATCCAAAGCATGTGTTGACTAAGGGAAATTGTCTAGTAGTGTTGACTTGTGTAGGAATTTCTAGGTTATTTCTCCCTTGTGTTAACCTGCAGCTTCAGAACCAGAGCGAGCTCCGTGCCCCTACAGCGGAGAAGGCGGCCTTCTTCCTCGACGCTGCCATCGCCTCGCGTCGCAGCAGCCAGCGGGACTGTGACGAGGAGGATCACCGCAACTCCCACATGCTCTTCACTCTGCACATCTACCAGTACCGCATGGAGAAAAGCGGCAAGGGTGGAAGTAAGCTGTCTCCTCCCTCCCTTCGGTTTCCTCCATGCATACCCGCAGACTGGCTTTAAACAGGTCTCTATTCAGAATGGGGTGGGGCCATTCATACCAACAGACTGTCCACCTCCCTGGTAAAGAACCACCAAAGGCCGTTAAAGGCCACTGGGGATTATTCCCATTGTCAATTTGATTGCCGTTTTGGAGATACTAACAGTTAGTCCTCAGCACCATATGGGTTTCTGTATTTGAAAAATAAATTGCTCTTCAGATTGGCTTTTAGTATTATATTTAATGACAATGTGGAGGTCATGGATTAACATATGGCCATGAGAATTCTCTGCCACCCTTAGACTAGCTGTCCCCCTTCAGCACCTAAATATGGCGGTGCATGTGGAAGCTGATTTTGGCAATGCCTAAACTGTAGCTTTTCTTGGAGAGATCTGATATTTTAGTCGCTGGTTCAGGTACATGTGCACAAAGCACTCTTCTGGTTCTTTGTAAAGGCTTTGGGCTTTCCAGATTGGCTCGCTTCCTCTCTCATAGATGCTTTCACTGACTTGTGTTTTTACTTCCATCTCCCGCTTATAAATGAGTAAAAGATACTTCTATGTCTACTTCATTGTTTCTATAATTTTCAAAGATTTCATTTGACTCGTATCATTTGTATTTTTTTATTATATTTATCTTCTGTTTCAAGTCTCCCAGATTGTTTATAACTGCAGATAGACAAAAGGGTTTTTTAGTAAGTTGCAGTGTTAAAAGATTTGTATGATATAAAAAGCGCCCCCACCAAAAAAGAAAAATTTCACATTATTTTTTTTTTTAATAATCATTTTTACATAGAAAAAAACTGTTTGAAAGATACCAGAGAGCTCTGCTTCTTTAAATTTGTAGGCTTAAGCAATTCAGCAGAAACAGCATATGCTTCTGCTCTTGGCTCTGTATAGGTTATTTGTAATAAGGAATAGATTGCAAGCTATGTTGTGAAGAGCAGTGGGTGAACAACACTGCAGTATTAATGTCTAATGTTTGAATGCAGAAAATTTACACTGACTGTACTTATAAGGAGAGAAAACCAGGAATTTACTCTAAATGGAAATACAGTTGGCATGTGTTTAAGTAATAACCCTTGTGGAATTGGCAAACAGAAATCTCAATTAATTAAAGGTTTATTAATTAACCACCTTGCAGTGGAAAGTAAGACTGAATGTTCAGACAGACTGGTTCATAGGAATAAAGATGGCTGATTTTGAGGGAATCATTATTACAATTATTTAATGCGCCATCCTTTTTAGTGCACGGAAGCACATGTACATTCAGTCTTTTTCTACTATTTTCAAATGCAATTAATAAAACTAAAAATTTAATTTCCTGTGGGTCTACTGACTCATTTTCAAAAAAGAAGACATGATCCTGTTGGATTCTAATATGGCATGCTTTGCCCACTGCTTTTCATTATACCTTTGTCTTACTGCCATACCACCTCTTGTCTTCATGTTCCCATATCTGAGTGGCCTCACAAGCCAGGCAGGGTCAGATCTCTCTGATAATTGAATGAGGGGGGAATTCCAGCTACTCAGAAAGGGCGCCTAGTGATTATCACTGTCTCCTGCTCTAATGAAGGACTTCTCAGGGAAAAAAAAATCACCTTGAAGATAGTAGAGATGTATAAATTCCAGTAACAAGATTAAAAAACGAATAGGAAAAAAAGTAAAAAAAAAAAGACACCCAGTTTCTAAAGGATAAGAGATTAAAGGTCGGACTAGCATATGTTTTTGGTAAAAAATGACTGTTAGAATAACGCATGGCTACTGTACTTACCTCCTTGTTACATTCATTACCAGGAATGTCATGAAACAGGCTTAGCACCATTGAAATAAATGGCATTTTGGCAGAACTAGCACAGTCATTTTTCAGTTGTCATCTCTCCAAAGTCTCTCTGACCATAGACAAAAACGACTGTTAGGATGTTCTGCTTCTTTTCTCCAGAGTTGCCAAGCACAATAGTGGAGAATTTTGCCTAACAAATAACTTAATTTTCAGATGAAGCAAGTGGATCTGCCATCCTAAAATTTTCTTACCTGGGCCTGTAAATTAAATAAGAAAGAAAAATAGGGTAATTTCTCTAATTCTGAATTTCCTCAGCCTGTGTAATATGACTGAGATTTTGAAGGGTAGTGATTTTTTTCATTTTCTTTTTTTTTTTTCCCCCAATGTCCTGTAATCTTAGCAACAGAAATATTTATTATATATAATTCAGTAAAGTCACCTGCAGTCCTTTTCAATAGCAACTAAACACATTTCTTTGGTTTTCTAAGGAAATCATTGGGGGATACTCAAAAAAGGTAATTTCAGCCTTTTGAGTGTAGCAGTCTTAGAGAACTTGGGGACTATTAAGTCTAAGAGTTTTAATGACTTGTAGAGGGGAGGCAAAAGTCTTCCATGAGCAGTTCAGAGGAGGTGAAGGCTATCTAGATGGTTCCCCAGGGAAGCTTGACTTTCTGCAGTGAGTGCAGGAGCCCATAGTGCATGTGAATACTTCCCCATGAGATATATCCCACCACTCCCCACCACTGAGAGCACAGCAGTGACACATCCATGGACATGTTTAATGGCTTGTCATATAATTTGTGAGGTGTTCCAGTATGTTCAATGTCTAGCCACCAACATTACTTTTAATCAGATATTTATTCTTCAGTTCTGTTTTGTGATACTCAGCATGACTTAACCAATATCGCAGTATAATTTAATATATGCAAGTCCTGTGTTGCCCAATACCTGAAGAACTAACAGGACTTATAAGAAGCAGAAGTTACTGCATTTTAACAATTGCTGACAGAGATGCTGGATACATTTTTGGAATAATATTCTCAAATCCCTTAGCATAAATGACTTTCACGGAAAAAGTCTTCTTTCTTCTTTCTTCTTCCCTCTTCTTTCTTCTTTCTTCTTCTCTTTTCTTCTTTTTCTCTCTGCTTTTTTTTTTTTTTATTTTCTTACCTTCTCTTCTTTATTCATGTTTCTTTTTTCTCTTGTCATAAAAATATATATGCTGGAAGCAGCTCTACCTAATGGAAAGCAGTTCTGTAGAGAGAGACCTTGGAATCCTGGTGGGTTGGACTAGATGATCTCTGAAGAGAGAGAACACACCCACAATTCTGGGACTCTGTGAAAAATCTACTCATAATTTCATTGTTTTTCATTTTAATTAGCTATCACCTACAACTGAAACAGAATTATAAAATTATATATAACACATTTTACAGAAAGGCTTTATATTTTTATAGAAAGTTTTGTGTCATGTAAGACAACGGGTAGTGGGACTAAGCAGTGATCCCTGCATTTTGCAGTGCTTGTAAAATGAAATATCTCTCTCCTTATTTTTTTCCGTTTAGGTTAAGATGCTTTAAGTTACACCTAATAGTTATATATACCCTTAGTAGCTGAATGTTTTCTATATTTTCATAGTAGACTTTCTTCCTATGAGCAAATCTGCAAAATGATGTATAAACTTATTTCCTTCTACCTCCTGTGGTACTTGCATGTCTATATACAATGGCATGGCATGGAATGCACCCATGAGTATTGAGGGAGCTGGCAGAAGTCATTGCTGAGCTGCTGTCCATCATCATTTGAAAGGTCCTGGAGAATAGATGAGGTGCCTGAGGACTGGAGGAAAGCCAATGTCATCCCAGTTTTTAAAAAGGCAAGAAGGAGGACCCAGGAAACTACAGGCTGGTTAGCCTCACATCCATCCCTGGAGAGATGATAGAATGACTCCTTCTGGGCATATGAAGGAAAAGAAAGAAGTAGTCCACATGGATTCACGAAGGTGAAGTCATGTCTGACTAACCTGATAGCCCTCTATGATGGCATCACTGGTTGGATAGATGAGGGGAGGGCAATGGCTGTTGTCTACCTTGACTTCAGCAAGGCTTTCAACACCATCTCCCACAGTATCTTCATAGGTAAGCTTAGGAAGTGTGAATTAGAGGAATGGACAGTGAGGTGAATTGAAAACTGGCTGAAAGGCAGAGCTCAGAGGGTTGTTATTAAGGGCACAGAATCTAGTTGGAGGTCTAGTGGAGTCCCACAGGGGTCAGTACTGGGTCCAGTCCTTTTCAATATATTCATCAATGATCTGGATGAGGGGATGGAGCGTACCCTCAGCAAGTTTGCTGATGATACAAAACTGGGAGGGATTGTTGACAAAATGTAGGGCTGTGCTGCTGTACATTGAGACCTGGAGAGTCTGGCGAGTTGGGCAGAGAAGAATGTGATGAACTTCAATAACGGCAAGTGTAGGGTGCTGCACCTGCACTAGTAGAAATAACCCCCTGCACTAGTACAGATTGGGGGCTGACTTGATGGAGTGCCCCTATGAGGAGAAAGACCTTGGAGTTCTGGTAGAAAAGAAGTTTCACTTCTCACTCTGTTCCGCTCTGGAATCTTGCATCCATCTTTGGAGTCCTCAACAGAGGTAGGACATGGACCTTTTGGAACTAGTACAGCCAAGGGCCATAAAGATGATCAGAGGGATGGAGCACCTCTCCTATGAAGACAGGCTGAGGGAATTGGAGTTGTTCAGCCTGGAGAAGACAAGGTTCCAGGGAGATCTTATAGCAACCTTCCAGTACTTAAAGGGGACCTACACAAAAGCTGGAGAGGGCCTCTTTATTAGGGAAAGTAGAGATAGGATAAGGGTAATGGTTTTAAAGAGAAAGACAGTAGATTTAGATTAGATATTAGGAAGAAATTCTGTGTGGTGAGGCACTGGAACAGGCTGCCCAGAGAAGTTGTGTGCACCCCATCCCTGGAAAGGTTCAAAGCCAAGTTGTGTGGGGCTTTGAGTAATCTACTCTGGTGAATGTGTCCCTGCCCATGGCAGGGTGGATTGAACTAGATAATCTTTAAGGTCTTTGCCAACTTTAACCATTCTATGATTGATGAGACATTTCCAAAACAATGAAGTGTATCTGGAAACTTCTTTTTCAAGGTCCCCAGCAGGTAGTTGTTCCCGTCACCATCTTTGCTTGTGAACTGGTCTCCCACCACCAATGCTACATTTTTTAACTAGATGCATAAGTTGAGGTGCTGTATCAAAATGACTGTGAATTTATTTGCATAGAGATAAACTCAGATGTGAAAGTATTTCCACTCCTGTTTAAATTATCTTTGTGTCATTAAATAGTGCTCTTAACTTTTGAATTAAGATCCTAGAAATAAAACTGCCTTTTCCTACAGATTGCTTCTAACTAACTCTTTAGAATAGGGAGGAGTGCTCAAAGATCAGATGCCAAAAAAAAAAGACTCAACTAGGAAACTGTCTTGAGATAGTAGAGAATTAGAAGCACTTCTAAGTCTACATAGTCCCCATCCTGTGTTCATAAGGAACCACAGGCTTTTAAAGAGAGCAAGTATCATTAATCTTGGTGTTTCAACAGTAGCATCTTTTAACTTTAAATGTAGTGTGTAGATATAGAGTAAGCAAGAAAAAAATGTAGGGAGTCACTGCTAGTTTTACAGAACTGTTTTCAGAACAGAGCAGCTTGTCCACAATCCGTTACCCATGGCATGCAAATCTTTTCTTAGCCCAAATGATAATGTAAAGCATATAGACTTAAAGCAAAGTTGAACATCCCACAGCCACCACAGGTTCTTTTGAAGATCCAATATTCAAGATGGGAAAGACAAGAGAAGCTACCACAGGATCACTGCTCAACAAGGAGCAAGTTCCAGCCTGGAGTTTTCCAGACAGAGGAACAATAATGACAGAGACAGAAACAGAGCCAACTCCGGTACAGACAAATAGAGATATGTTAAAACAAAAGAAAAGCAGAGTGGTGACTCCCACAGAGTTAAACCTGCAGGAGCAGGTGAGTACTGAAAACCTCGGCAATTTTTAAGGATGTCCAGAGTGGCCAGCAATACACAACAATAAAGGCTGACAGTGAGTTAACAGGACCCCTACAGTTTGTTGCTGCTAACATGAATTATGAAAGGTTTCTGGATTGTTTCCTCTTCACAAGTCATGCTGAGTCGTTTGCTTTCCTGGGAAGCTGCTTTTGGAGGCACGTGCTAACTGTTTGCTTTCTTTGTTAATGGCAGTGTCTGGAGGTCGCAGCCGCTTGCACCTTATTGACCTGGGGAGCTGTGTGAAAGTGCTCAGCAAAAACCGGGAGGGAAGCTCTGGCCTCTGTCTCTCCTTGTCCGCACTGGGGAATGTCATCCTTGCCCTTGTCAATGGAAGCAAACACATCCCATACAAGTAAGTGGTATTCTGTGATATTCTCTAACGAGATGATGCTTGCAAGTAGTGGACTTGTCTGGGCCTAAGGCAGACCTCGACTAAGCAGGGAGAGAGTCCACTGAAGTCAGTGCAGCCCTCTTGAGATACGGCAAGACCTGCCTAGGGTCCATTGACATCTGATCTAACCTTATATCTGGTAGCTAAACTGTATTTGACATGTGGGTTTCAAAGGAAGAGGTTCAGGTAGGTGTTTTAAAGATCTTAGAAACAAATCTTTAAGTTCATCATAGTATGATTTTGGTGTTGGCGACTGTTCAAAGATGTTTTCAGTATTTCAAAGCATCTGCGATCCAGTTTCATATTTTCTCCACAGAGGCAAATGTTGCTGTCATAATGCAGCACTACAAAGAAAATTTTTTTGCTGACCATTGTGTGGAGTTTAGTTTATTGAAAATGTATGTCACAAGCAAAAAATCACAGAATGGTTTGAGGTGGAAGGCACCTTAAAGATCATCTAGTTTCAAGCCCCCTGACAGCATGAGCATGCATGTTTGTCATGAGATTTTTTCCGTGATCCAAGGTTCTTTTGCATTTTATTTTTGTGTGATTTGAATCTCAGTGTCAGCTTTTCACTTGCAAAAAAGAAGTAGACCCTATTTGTCATCCTAGACAAGTGGCCTTTGCTACTGCAGGTAGCTTCTAGGAAATTAGAGTAATTGCTCACCTGCTGGGTATGTTTTGCACTCATTTCTCTTCATTGTTGTTTCACCCAATTTGTCATGTGTGCAGGTCTGAGAGCAAGTTTGGATTCATTACCTAAGTCAGGCAGTCTTACAGACTTGTTGAAATGTTTCTGATTTTGTGGATGGCATTGCTTTCCTCTAGCCTAAAGCATAAGGAGTAGCAACTAGCAACACAGGAATGGCTTACAGAACCATCATGCAATCAAATTGCTAATGAATGTCACCAGTCATGAAGGACATGTATGTGATACTCTGGAGGAACAAGAAGATGACATGAGAAACGACCCAAATCATTCACAGAGCATATTTCAGTCCATACATTTTACCATTTTTATCATTTTAAAGGCCACAAACATGATTATTTTTTCACATTCATTCAAGATTGCAAGGTATTGACAAATTTTACTAATTTGGTTTTGTCTTCATTTTGGAAAATAAAGATTAATTAAGTTTGGTTATAATTTTGTTTTTCTTCTAACATTTATTTTCCAAAATTATTTGTCAGTCTGAGCTTTAAACATGGTCTCTGGAAATATTCCCATTCCTGGAGCTCAATAAGAGTGGAATTCAGTTAAGGGCCAACCAAATTTGTACATATAAACGTTCATGAAAAGTTTTGTCGATCATGCACCTAATTATAGTGTGAAAATAGCTTGAACTCTGCACTTCACAAAGGTACTTGAAACTGCGCTTGTCAAAAACCTGTCTTCCTTCCTCTTGGATTTTATTGATTGAACGGAAGGCCAACTGTAGGAATAGAAAAAATGATGTTAATGATACTTCCTAGTCTAGGACTAAGCACACAAGGAATAGTTACCAAATACAACAGCTGTCTTTCCTGGCAATGCCTGACTAGGAGAAAAGCATTACCAGACTTGTCTTCTACTTGCTGCACTGCCAGTCTCTTTCTCCTGTGATTCCCAGCTGTTGCACTGCTGAACTTACACAGCCCAAGGTGCCAGCACACTCACTCATCAATGTTTCTGTACTGGTGAAAGAAACATAAAAGATTTCTTCAGCCATCATCTCCTCTTGAATTCACTCCTGTAGAAGTAGATAGTATAGATAATAAGTATAGAGATGTGGTTTGTCATCTGTAAATCAGAGGCGATGCTTCTATGGGGGACTTTAAAAATGCAATTTGAAAAACATGTTGGCATATTTTTGAGCAAATTTTGTCCACTTCTTCATGAGAAGAGTGCAGAAAGCATTTTTTCCCAAATGTGATCTACTCATGAACAATGGAAATGAGTTTTGGTGTCTGGGTGAGTGTAAAGTGATCAGTGATCCAGCCGTAGAGGTGTGTGCTGCATTGTAGAAAGGGCTGGCTAGGCGTCCCCTAGACTGATGTGATATATGTTCAGTAATACCTCTTGTTTAAAGCAACAGCCAGCCTATCTAGCTGACACTATTTCCCTTTCTTTAGAGGTGTTCTCTTTCATTGTTAGGAATAAATTAAAATTTTGTTAACTGCCTTTTTTTGAGTGTAACCAAAGGAAAATAATAGAATTTTTTTCTTATCTGACAGCACTGCACATTGTGTGTATGGTCTCAGCAAATTTCATAGAGCACCATACAAAAAGGAGTATCTTTTCTTTATCTGAGCTATTAAACAACTATTAAATATTTTATGGTAGCCTGTCAGTAGGCAGTGCATGGCTTTTTGGGAGCCCGGAAACTCACAATTTCATAGACATCAGGCATCTCTTAGTGCAGAAATTTAGTTCTCTAAACTCTGGGAGGCTCTTAAAGTCCCTTCAGTGCTGTATCCAGCTTTATCTCCACAAGTAGTAGTTGTAGGAACAAGCTTGTTCAGATTCATAGCTGGTACAAGCAGATGCTACTGCATTGCCTTCAGTGGGCTCTGTGTTTATGCCAGGGATGAATTTGCCTCTCTGCCTGTAGTATCTATGAAAAACACATGCTGGTGTTCAGCACATTTTGCATTTTTATTTCTTACCTGTAAGTCCAAGCCATGGAAGCGATTCAGTTTGAATCTTTCTCCCTCAGGAACACCACACCCGCTCTGCCCACAAATTTTGGAAATACTAACACAGATTGACACTGACCTTAGCAGAAATTTGTCTACTAAAGTTGTAAGAAAGTAATGTTGATATTTTCAGACTTCAAACAATACAGGTTGATATGGTCTGGGATCTTGTCCTGCATTCAAGTTAAATGTTTGTTTGAAGAATGGCTAAGAATCCCTATAACAGGCAACCACCTGCAGCTAATGAATGACCAGGCTATGATTTCTGGGAGTTCATATCTTTCACATATGTACTTATAATCTCTCTCTAATATTTCAGTGGGTTATCTCTTTGTCACTATTAAAGTCCAGATATGTTTTGAAACTTACTAATCACATCATTCTGTCTTAGTATGAACCAGTGAGTTCTCTGGCTCTGTATAAGGCTAGAATTTTTAATCTAAATTAAATACATTGCCATTTAATGTCACTTGTTTCTTTTGCTCTGGAGTTATGAGCAAGTCCCTCAAAAGACTGGGCAAGAATTATTTTCTCTGCATGAATGTCAAATATCTTCATAAAAATTGGAAAGGGGCACTTTCAAGCCCAAAGGAGTCAGCTCCAGCCCTGACCAAGTTTGACAGGGCTCAGATCTGCTACAGGAGAGTTTTGCTAAAATGAAGTAATTGTTAGTGCCATTTTATTTTTTTAAGAGCATTTCAGCTTTACATTAGTGCTGCATTATCTGCCTCTGATTTCCAAGATGAATGTGTTTTAAACCCTCAGATGAATACCCATTTGCACAAACTCCGGATACTCGTTTATATAACTCACTATTCAAAAATTACTCCAGTTGCTAGGCAACAGGAGTAGTGATAATTCATGGTAAGGCTGTTTTGGAAATAATCATTTTTATACATTTTAATGACTATGAGAATGTAAGAAAACTGTTTCAAAAAGTGCAAGGCTGTATGAATTTCTCTTTCAGAAATTGTTGCTTGTTTTATTTAATAGGCTTCTCTCTTAATGTGCTATTGCAATGTGCTGGTGTTTCTGGAAGCATCCTGTGTTTTGAACTACACACTTATGCTTATTCAAGAGGGGAGTCTTGTCCATAAAATAGATGGGTGTGAGTTTAAAGCATGAATTTTATTCTTGGTAATTCTGGTTCTCTGTCATAACGTTGCAGTTCTCCCAGATCTTACACACTGGCATTATTTTTTGATCCTATCTGTAGAAAATAAAATGATATTAAGCAACTTGTGTAAGGTTGCACAAGAGGATTAGTGGCAAAGCTACCATGTTTTAAGATCTAATCTGGTGCTTAAACCATAGGCTAATCCATTTTTTTTCTGTCTGTATGGCCTTTGGAAAATAATTTATTTCTGTATTTATTTATTTATTCCATTTATAAAACTGAGCAAGGAAAAATTAAAGTAGGATTTGTAAAGGGCATTCAGACTTGTCAAAAAGCACTACTTGCCTTTTAACTGTTGCTAAGATTGTGTTGCTGTATTTTTTTCATTTTTTTTACAGTTAAGCACTAACATAGATGATCCTAATGGGATGCAAAATATGGGGTTTTTTGGTCAAGGGTAGACTATTATTGCTTTTAAGTAAGGAGAAGAAAAGGGAAAGTGTTGGATTATAGTATTAAAAATGAGCCTAAAGAATATGTTCTCTATCAGATATTTTCTTTAAGTTGTTAGTTCATTATTAGAGTAAAAGTGAAAATGAGGCTTGGATGGATCCAGTAATTCAGATTCTTCTTTTGGTTAAATTGATGTATCTATCTGCAATTGTTTCAGCTGTGTAAAAAAACTGTGTGTGAAGAGAACTGGGATCCCAGGTATCTTTTGTTTACATGTCTGTTTGTAATTATAGCATGAGTTAGATTATTCTACTCAGAAGAAATGTCAGCAAAAACTTTTCAGGAAGAGATAACGAAAGCTAAAAACCACCTTACGATTCTTGTACAATAACTAGGAGTAGTACTGGAGATTTATCCTTCTTTATGAGCTCATACTAAGTCTCAGTTTTGTGTGATTCACACAAACACGTCTGCTGAATTCAATGCCAAAATTGAACTATACAGAGCAATCTGTTTAATGGTTACTTCATCAGCGCCTAAACCTAAAGTAATTATTTTTTTAATTGAGAGATTTCAATCACGTTTGCTTTCCACTGCTACACCTACTAGCTTTGTGTTCCTTGCTTTTGCTTCTTGTCAAGAACACCACATTACAAAGACCACAGAAAGCCCCAGAAAAAGTCTGGTGCTGCTTTGGAATCTCCTGTCTTTCTGTGTTAATTTAGTATTGAACATACTAGAAATAGATGAAGAACTGTTTTACTATTTCACTTGTGGAAAAGTAAGAGCAGAAGAAGGGGAAATAAAGAAAGAAAATGAGGACATGAGTGACAGCTGAAGCAGAATCATAGGACTGGGAAATGCCCCAAAATGAATGGGAGAACTCCGAGAGACACTGACATAATGTGTAAGGGACACAACAATCCACAGAGAAGAACTGGGAAGCAAAACAGAAAAAGAAACGAGCCCATTCAAAAAGAGGAATAAGCCTAAGAAATACCCCTGAATGATCCAATTGTAGAAGAGTAGTCAATAGAGATTTTGTTGAATGTGAAATAGTTCCTAATTAGCTATCAAAAACATGAGCTGCTCAGAAACAAAAGAGTTGTTCCATGATGTTGGCAGACAGGTCATATGGGCCAGAGCATTGGCTAACAGACACTAAAGCTACTGGAGCAATGCCATATGATACCAGCTGAGGATCTGGCCTTAGGTGCATGTTCCTTGACAACAGCCACAGTGTTTTGGCAATGTGGAAGAGCAATGTGGTTGCCAGCAAGGGTACTGAAACACTGTCAGTGAGGATATAAATGGGGACTTGGAGCATCTGGCAATTACTTTCACCTTTGGGGGTTTCTGTAGCTGACAGTTTTACTAGGTTAAATTTTTGACAATTTTCTTTTTTATTTCAGGGAACTACATAAAATAGATGGAATCAGGGACGCACAGTCTCTGAATGTAGGAAAAAACTTGTTGCATTTTACTAGAGTAATTTAGTCTGCAGCTCAGGAGCAGGAGGAGAACGGATTTTGCATGCTCCAGCAGTCACTGTAGCATTCATCAACAATGCACTTTATTGTAGGACAGTTTGTTCAGCTGATAGTGCAGATTTGAGCTTTATCTGCATGTCTTACAGTAACTTATCATCAAGTTAATGAGACAAATGAGACAAAATGAGACAAAATCCTCAAGGAAAGCTTCAGTGGAACTGCCATGCCCCAACTTTGGGTTTTCAACTCAGTCCTGCCAGAATGGCAACGTGATAATTATTGAAGCAGAGGTGTCTGCATGCATGTGTAGTAGATGTGTGTTGTATTCACTGAGCATTATCCCCTGTTACACCCGTTTTACAACAGGTCTCACTTGACATGCCTCCACTCTGCACAATTGTTCAAGTGGAAGGAATCGTGCCTCAAGAGCTGGCTCTTTTAATGCTCTTTGAACTGCTCAATGAATTACCACTTTACAGATACTGTAACAAGCAAATAATGATGGACTGCAAAATGAAATGAGAAGGGAAGTGCTTGTGGTTTATAGTTAGATTTAATAGCAATTACTAATTGCATTTAAATAGCCATTCCTATCAGCAGCAGATACTTGCATCCTAGAAGAACACTACTTTGGTCCCAGGCCAGCACAGACATGACTGGTAATGAACAAGCAATCTAGTAGCGTGCAGTTATTGCTGAAATATAACTTGAGTGGGACCCAAATAGGCCATTGTGATGTTTTTATATACAAATGAATCTGTACTTAATTCATTAAAATGCCATATTGAACCTCCAGTCAGGGTGTCCAACAGTTTATTTTTACCTGTTCCACCACTGGTTCTGACTCAATTGAACATTAATACATTTTCTCCCATGCAAATGTGGTGAAAATTCATTTCATGTATAATTGAACAATTTTTAAATAGTCCTATTCTTGGAATAACTAGCAATGCAATAAATCATCAAATAGCATGCAGTAGTATTTATTATCCTTACTTCATGGTTTTAGTCATCTCCAGTTTCTTGAATAGTTGCATATGGATATGATCTGTGAAATTAACTTTCATTTCATTACTGATCCTTCTTTCCCTGCACAAAACCTGCGTGACTCAGGGCAAGAGAGCAGAGACACCCCACTGCAGATAAACAAAGAAAATAGCTTTTCTTAATATAGTGCCAGTATGTAGCCCCTTGTTCGAAGTTGGGCATCTCATCACTGAGAAGAGGTTACAGTTTTGAGAAAATTTAAGAGAAGCAAGAAGAACTATGAATGGTATGAGTTGAAAGGGTTACTCACCTGTAAGACCATTGTAACGGAAATAAAGCGTCATAGCTGGCAGGGAAAAGGAGACCTCTGAGAGGGGAGATGACAACTACTCTGTAATATTTGAAGGATGTGAATACACATAGGAGGAGAGAATTTTTTCTGGTGAGACAAAGTGTCAGAATGATTTCTTATCCTTAAGTAATGAGATAGAGGAATATAAACTTCAAGGCACACTAGCAGTGATTCCTGTTAGTCAATGGAATAACCTCCCAAGAGATGAAGTAAACAGTTCATTGGTAGAGTGATTTAAAAGTTAAATAAACATGCAACTAACAAATATTAATTTGCAGTTATAAAATAAACAGTTCCAGATCGGTTAGGGGTTGGGCTTATGCTATTTCAGGGCAGAGTTCTGGAGCCAGATCTCTAACAATTTTCAATAGCTGTACTTCCATTTTGATAACTTATCTTCATCCTTGCTTGGAAAGCATTTGCACATGGCAGGCAGTTATATAAGTAAACAATAAACCCTACTCTAGTATGTCTACTAGAATCTCCTCTGCTTTTAGGAGTCTGAAAACTAGCAGTCAGAATGGGTGGTTATACTTGCATGGAATCAAAGATATCCAGAAAGTCTTAACGGTGTCTTTCTCAAGACTCTACCCTAGCTTGGTATAGGGATGTCCAGTCCATTTCTGTGCCAGATGATTTAACTCAGTTAACCACTTTTCTTCCTTCATTGTTTAGTTGCATTTCTTTTTTAAGGTTTCTTTCTCTTTGAATTGCAAAATCAAGTTCTCCTAGTGCTTGATCCAAAACCCAGTGTAAGTCAATGGAAATCTTTTTATTGGGCTTTGGCTTAAGCCCAAAGATTAGTAAACATGCTTATATCTAATTAGATGAGATAATCCTCAAATCCTTGCTAAGGGATATTGTATACTGTAGTTCATGTTCAGTATTTGATGATTAACAGCTTATTTGTTGCAAGAGATACTATGTGGTTAAGTGTTAACTTAGTGTTGAGTTTTTGGGGATTGCAAGGAACATGATTGATGAAATTGTTGAATGTGAAAACTGGAAATGTACAGTCATCTATTGACTGGTTGCAAATAGTTCTGTAACCATGAATTTGGAGCTCAAGACAGTTATATAGAAACTTACAGCATAAATAGGAACTTGTGACTGCTAAAGTGGTACAAGCAGGACTATTTGATTTTCCTCTTCAATGTATATAAATAGTATTTGTGACTTTAAGTTAAAAATAAACAAACCACACATTTTGTGGCAAAATAATTGAACAATTTTTCTTCATACTGTTTCTTTTCTGCCACTCTATTTACCACCACACCCTCAATGGAGTGACGGGCCCTGGAAACTTTGAATTGAACTGTGTGCTTTTAAATACTGGATATTTCAGCCCATTTGTCTTATTGATTCAGGAGCATTTGAATGGCATTGCAACTGCTAGATGGTTTTTTCCATACAAACTTTTATTGAAGTTCTTATTTTCATAAGGTATTTAAGAGGAAAGCAATGAAGACAGTCCTCTTGTGCTCTTCAGATGCCAACTAGCTTCTGCTGGATGATCAAAGTTTTCTAGCTGGTAGTTGCCTCCAGGATTCTACACAATGAACAGATGTGACATGAATTTTTTAAAATACACATTGACTTTTCAGAGTTAAGAAGGCTGGTTAGAACTATCTTCTGAAATATTAAAATTATCTCTCTCTTCCGCTGTAGAACAAACTTGTTAGATTATTTTAATTTTTAAAATTTTATTTGTCTATAAATGCCATTAGGTGACATGCTTTCTAGCAATATGTGACAAGACTCAGTAAAATTAATTTCAGACAGCAGGTTTAACTGTTTCAGCTGTGTTTTTTTCTCATCAGCCCATCAGCAAAACTCTTGTATCTGCCATATTTTAAATTATTTTCCATTGTGTTATTTGTGAGGGGTGGGGGGAGCTACTAAATTATTTCTCTCCCTATTCCTTAGTTTTGCTCTTGGACAGAAATAAAGCTTCACTCATTTTGAAAATCAGTGACAAAATCTAAGTTCATACTGTCAGAAATACCACCCCTTTTGGCTCCCTTTGGCACGGCTAGTTCTGAAGGGCAGAGAGCTGGGTAGCAGGATGATGGTGGCGGCTGTTTTGGGTCCTGTTACAAACCTTGGACATATGGAGATACAGTCTTCAGTTTCTATAATTAGAAGAAAAGGAGAAAATTGGGAGTTGTCATAAACGTGAAGGGATTTTTGGGCTGGGAATTACACTCTGCAGGAGTGAGTGCTCTTACCAATTGAAGTCTGAATCCTGCTGCCCTTGCAGTAGGCACCTTGCACTGTCCTGCCTGCCTTCAGCAGGGCTCCAGAGGACAGGGCTCTCACATAGCTCCTGTGTCTCGTGTGCCCTTCCCTTTAGGCACCTCAGACTGCACTAGATGCCTGAGTCTCCTTGGAGAAGTCTTTTAAGGATTGAGCACAATTTTCATGTCTGCCTCCAGCAGCCTAAGCACTGTAGCAGAATCTTTTATGCTCATAGACTGTGTTTCCTCTCTTTTGCAAACAACAGTTTTCACAAGGTCCATGTGGTGTGCTTTGAAGTTACACTCCTGTGCAAGAGGAAAGGAATTAGATGCAGTATCCAGCTTTGCTACCTAGTTGGCACGTACTGCATAACAAACAAAGAAGATGTTTCCAAAGATAAAATATAAGAAAAATAATTGCACTTTTTCAGAGAGGGAACTGTGTATTCAGTCAGACCCTGCCGACATGGACCTCCTGAATCCTGCTCATCTCTCATATGGACATTGCTGGAGCCATGAAGCATAGTTTTTCTCATGTCAAAGGTATCCTATGGTAACTGAACGTGAAAGAGAGGCTGATGGAGCACCAAGGCTGGATAAGATTTAACTCTGAAAATATATGTCTATGAAAGAGAACTAGTTGGCACTCTACCACGTTGTGCTCCAGTGAAATTTATGAAACACTGCTGGTATTTTTCAGTTGAGGGTTGAGACTACTTACTGTGAAGTGTGTGTTACAGAAAAAGTGAGGGTGTGTTTTGGTAACCTTTAGGATCTTTGCATCATACAGAATATAAAATAAGCATGTTAACCTGGTAACAGAATTTCTTTTCTCTTGTTAGGTGACTACTGACATTTTGGATGGCTATGTGTTGTGTAATGGCACAACAGTGCCAGTGGCTTTTCTTGGTTTTGAACTACTCTTGATTGCAGTCCCCTGTGAGTTCCTTCCCCTGGAATCATTTATGTGTGTAGGTTACAGAACTGGCAAAGTCCTTTGTGTCCATTTCCATGTGCTGCATCAGCTCCCCTCATGAGCCCAATGAGCCCCCCCTGGCTATGAGGGTGTTGCTTGGGGGAAAGTTCTGGCTGCTGTGAATCTGAAGGTGATTCTTTGAGTCTCTCTACTGTACTTCCTGTGTTCCCAGGGACTGTCACAGGAGTGTCGGGGCTTGTTCAGGCAGGGACATGATGCTTTCGTGGTGCTGTAGAAAAACCGTTCTGCTCTCTACAGGTATCACAAACACATCTGTTCAGTGTACTCTGAAAATTGAAATGGATTTTGTCATACTCCCAAGAAAATTCATAGTTTTGCTTAAAAGTTTCTACCAAATGTCTTTTTTTTTTTTTTTTTTTTTTTTTTCCACAGAGAGATAGACAATGAAAGCAAAGAATTACAAGCAAGACAATAAATTGGCCATTGGAAACAGATAGCACAATAAGGTTTTCTTTACAAATTGGGTCATTTGATTAGAGAATAATTTTCATTGTTTAATATTTAAGATTTTGAATTTTCTCTGATAATGCTATTATATCACACCTATGCAAAAGATAACATAGCCCTTAAAAGTACATTTTTAATTCCATTGACTAGGTTCCATCCATCAGTGGTGCTTCTCTGTGGAGCAATACCCAATTCTTTTAAAGAATCTCATCTTCACACTAATAACCATTCAGATGCCTAATCAGCGGGCAAACTGCTGTTGCTACAGGTATCCTTTCCTGAAGACTGGAGAACAATAGATAACTGCAAAGAAACACTACATCTTTTCGCCAGAGAACATTTAGTTGTGAGCTATGAATAAAGAATGTTGCAGGCTGTGTATGAAATTATAGTAAGGTAATATTCAGCTCTAGCAGTAACAGTGTGTGTATGTGAGAATCATTTTGACTAGCAATTACCCATCTATTTTATGCATTAAACAGATATGTTAACTCTCTATTGAAACTAAACTTAAGTTCAGAACACAAATAACTTTCTTAATAATTTTATGTTCCTATCCATATAGATATAAAACCAATAACGGTATGCTTCATGATAAATGTGTTCAACCACCATGTTGCTTCACCTTAATTCATCTCCCAGAAGTAAAATAATCCAAATGTTTCCTACGAATATCTAATCTGTAATCCATATTAAACCTAATGAATTCTATATTCCTCTCTGTGTATTATCCATTAATAGTGCCAGTGACTAGAGTTTCATATAAGTTCCTTTATAAGACTGCAAAATTTGTAAATACAGTTCTATTGTGCCAGAAGCCAACTAATAACATTTACTAATGACTATTGTCTTAAACACAAAGAAACAGAGTTAAGTATTCTATGCTGGCATTATAAATTATATGCTGCCCATACAACCTTGAACTGCATTTTGTAATACCTGAATGTGAGAGTAAGTTCTCTTTGGTTAATCTTATAATATGCAATAGGAATATATAAGGTGTTTTTTCCTGCTGTCTCCTTTTTCATAGTAAATGAACATCTCCCATCCCCATGGTCTGGTTATGCTCATATTGAAACATTTCTGTCAGTTAAATCTGCAAACTTGTGCATATTTAAGTAGAGAACATTTGGGAGATCTAGAAAGATAGGCAGAGAGCGGCAAATTTTCACTCCTTCACTGTGGTGCTGGTTCCAGTAAGGAGAGTCCTGAGGGATTTTTGCTCCTTTAGCCCACAGTAGGAAAAAAAATTCTCTACCAGCATATTTAGGAAAAAAGTCCAGCTTCTTGCAGATCAAAGGCTATGCACTTATTGTTTTAAGGTCAGGACTAGATGAGTGTTGAGAACTTGCTCAGCATACTGTCCTCTGGCATTAGCCAAGTTTTGAAATACACAAGTATAGGCCAGCGATAGATGTGTTTGAGTGGTTAATTTGGAGACATAATTTAGTTTTCCAAGCATTAATGTGCATTTTTTCCATCTTTATTTTTGACTCATTTAGAGTAGGAACCAGTAAACACTGGTATGGGTATTGCTGGGTGTATCTTGTAGTCTTCAGAAAAGAAATTCCAGCCCAGTTGTTTTGCAGGAAATGAGATAGCCACAAAATGGGCTCTTGTGCTACTTCTCAAATATTTCTGTTATGGCTCTCAATCTTTTTATATTAATCATTAAATGAAGAACTTTTAGATACCATGATGCCCTTAATTTGCACAAGCTTTACAGATATATTTTCCTACCTGTTCCTAACTACACCTTACATCTTTAATCCTTTGCACTCATTAACAAGTGGTAACATTATGAAACATCCTATTCTTATCTTTCTTTATCTCCAGTGTATTTCAGAAGTAATTTTAATTTATCATGTAATTTGGCAAATAATTGTGAAACATTGTCACTCCTACAGTATCTTTAGTCCACGGTTATTAAGAATCTGAATTCTGGCTGCAGTTTCTCAAATACTTTCATGATCTCAATCAGGTGGGGGAGGACTTAAACATAATTGGAAGTCACATTTCTGATTCTGGGGCATTCCAGGGGCCCAGTGCCCCATGCTAAGCCTTCTGGAGGCTTAACTGGTGGCAAGCACCCCAGCCTGCTTGTTGGGCTACCCTTCTGCCTGACATCTTCACAGGACACAATGCACCCTGTCTCTGACGTCCTCTGTACTAGCAGCAGTCACATCCTTGACATTTTCCTATGGTAGGAAAATGGACTTGTATGAGACCTGCAGGAAACAGTATCTTGACTGCTGTCTCAGTGACTGCTTCTAAACATTCCCTGGTACTATATATGATGCTCTTTCACGTGGTGGAAAAGGTGTAGAGATGTGCAAAGCTCTCATCCTTCTATATTTTTCTTTATATTTGCCAGGTGTGAAATGGAACAGTATGCTCTGCTATGATAATTGATTAAATGGCATCCATCATAACATAAAGAGATCAAACAGGATTATTTTTTCTCCTGTGTTACCATTTAAAGCTCACAATCCTGCTCAGATCATTAGTGTACGATTTTCAGATGAGCTAGCCAGAAGGTCCCTAAATAAAAATTAGTAGAAAAGATTAGCTAGGAAAGCTAGACTGGTAATGAGCTGTTTCACTATGATAATGTGCTAGGTTTATAGTTCATATCTAGCCCTAATCAGTGATAAGTGCAAGTTGTCAGCATTTGATAGCTAATTGGTGTTTCTTGGAATTGCACTGCAACAAAAACACTGAAAGGAAAACAAAGCTTTTCTTTATCTATGACAAGTTAAGAGTTAATTATAAATGCTTGGGTCAAATACACCTCTTAGCTACACTACTCACAAATCTTCTGCACTGAGGGAAGTATAAACTTCTTTGGTCCCTTTTAGATCATTATTAACTTTTTGAAATTGATACAGCACTGGCTTTGAAAACAAGAAAAACATTAAACCATTTACTATTTATTTAATGTGATATGTCACACACACACACACAAAAAAAAGCCCTAAATCTGAAATACTGGCAAATATTAAAAATGTAATAACTTGAACTCTCATAACAGCCCATTCGTTATTGATTGTATTTACTCCGTGTTCATTTGAGAACTCCTGTCCTCACAAAGAATTAATTGGACATAAAATCATACCATGGATCTCAAAAATTATAAAGCAGGAACAATCTAAGCCACAGGACACGAAAGACTTAAAAGCCTGGTTAATGACATCTGGGTGCTAAGATTTTTGTCATTGCACAGTTGTAATTAGATAGCTCTAATCACTCTCATAATGTTAATATGGGAAATGTCCTGTCTGTCCTCAGTAGCTGGTGGTGGGAATGACTGCTATGCACAACGTCGTGCTTCAAAACTGTGAAGCCTGATAAGCTCTGGCTCTGACATGCATGCTCCAAAAGGTATTTAGACACCTTCTGAGAGGCAGAAGCATACATGATCTCATCATCTCAGTGCTAGTCATCCAAATACATTTTTAAATTGGCCATTTAATTGACCATTTCCAATCAGATTTAACACAGGGACAGGCCTTCAGATATCTGAGGTCTGTGCGAGACTCCTGGGACTGGGAGAGGAACAGAGCAGGAGCAGGCTGGGCCATGAAGGTGTGAAGTCGGCAGTTACCTGCTCCACTGCCTGCTGGCTGCCACCCAGCTGAGCCTCATGCTGGCCAGCCAGCACACACAACAGGGGGAGAGGAACGAGCTGCAGCTGGAGTAGATGAGTTAGGTGGGATGTGGCAAGGTGAGGTTATAGGAACTATAGAAGGAAGGACAGCAGAAGTGTAGGAAATAGAGGAACACAGAACACAAACCCACAGGAAACTAGTCTTCATTAATTCCTCTATTCATAGAACAACTTGTTCATTTATTCAGATCCTCATGATTTGAAATGCAATTTGATTAATATATTTTCCCGCTGAGTAAAACTCGTGCAGTCAGCAGACAAACCCCTCTATAAATGATTTGCTCATCAGTGTGTATGAAGGAGGAGGAGTGAGAGAGAGAAGAGAGGAGCTTGAATGAGTTCACTGCTACATTGTGTGAAATGATCCATTTTTGTTACTGCAATAGCTACAAAAATTAACACTGAGATGTTAAAAAAGTCCTGCGAGAACAAAGATTCAGTATTAGCATTCAGATGTGAGAGGAATAAATCCTGAAGGCCTGAGTTAAAACTCACTTTAGAGCAAATCCAGACAACAGGTATTGCCTTCTCAGAGGGTGAGCCTTAAATTCAACACTCCTCTGAAAATGGGGATACTTTTGGATGCAGCTCTCACACTCTGTTTTATGCAGACTTGATAACTAATGTCATAATTTCTAGGTGAAAGATCAGTGGTAAATATAATCCGTATTGACAGATTATATTTGAGCAAATAACTGAATTGGTGTCCCCTGAGAAATTATTAGTTAAACTGAAGAAGACAAGGAGCTGTAAGATGAATCAGATAGTGAAGATTGATGAGACAACAATAGCTAGCATTGAAGTGGGAGCTTTTAGACAAGAGGGAGTGCCACCAGGGAAGTTCTTCAAGGACCAGTTTTGGGAGAGATTTTATTTACTGTTATTATCAGCAGCCTTGGCACACAAAGCAGGAGCATGCTAATCATAGTGGCTGGTTACACAAAGCTGAGAGCCATCATCTGTACAAAGGAAGATCAGAACATCAGATGGCAGCAGCTGTGGGACCTCGAGGTCTACTGTAATAGAAATAGCACTAAAGCAAGGGCTTGCCCTGATGGTCTGCAAACTATTTCTACTGAAATTTGGGAGCTCATCAGCTAAAAGGGGGTGGTGTTTGTGTGCTGATTTAGGCATATTGGTTAATGAACACAGGTGTCTACAGCTGATGTAACATGGAGAAAATAGTAAAGTCTGAGCAGGCATTAGGAAGGAAAACAGAAAAATAGTAATGCCCTTATGCAAGGGGCTAGCAATTCCTTTCCTGGATGCAGTTCTGGTCACCCAGAATGACAGAATGATTGCCTTTCCTCTTGGCCTCTCTTGTGTTTCCAGACACACTGACAAAGGCTGGGTTGACTGCATGCTGAGGAACACTGTTCCCTACCCTTAGGAGCAGGCATGCAGAGGGGATGTGGCAAGGAGGCAGAGCCTCGCTGTAAACCTCTAACCTAACGCCAAGAACATAAGAATGACCATAGTGACTCAGGCCAAATGTCCTTCTAGTATCCTGTCTCTGTCTAAATTCAATAGAAGATGCCAAGGAGAGAGTGTAAGACTAGAATGAGTGCTTTGTCAAAATATTCCTGCAGCCTCAAGTATTTTCAGCTGCAGGAATTTATGAGCTTCAGCAGCGACTTTGTAAACAGAAGGGGGATCTTCCAGACACGTTGTAAGTGAGTCCAGTTTGAGGCTTTTTGAAAACAGTTGAAGGTTGAAAGGACTTTTTATGAAAGACTGGCTTAGTTTGTCGTTGAAATTTTAATTTAGTGCTTCTGGGATTTTCAACAGCTAACTTGTTAATAGATATATTTTTATAATTTCAAACTAACTACATACAAACATTAGTAGTTGTATATTACTTTTTGGCACTCGTATGTTCTGATTAGCAGTTTTGTGGAGAGGCAGCTATCAACATGGAAATACTCAAATTTACAATTGATTTTCTGGTCATGATAGATACTTATAAACTCTAAAGCATGCTATGGTTACGTTAGGTAAAATTGCAAGCTATGTAACAATTACTAAATGGCAAGTTTAAAAGAGTTCCTTTCCTTTGCTGTCACAGGCTATTAAGAGATCTCTGAAGTGTAGGACATACAAGAGCCTATTGAGGAGCTCGTCTAATTAATGGTATTGTAGTGGTCAAAATATATAGAAGAATCCATTTAAAGGGGGAGAGAAACTTCAGATAACATGAAAAATTCATGTACATCATTAATATTTTAAATTGCTCCATAGATGAAGATAAATGTATTTGTTACAGCCTATCTCTAAATGGTTTAAATAGCAAATATATATACATTAAAATAATTATATATTGATTTGGCCACTCTTACAATACATAGTACTTATGTGAAGACTGTGGTCCCTCATGCTTTATTTGGAGTCCTCTGTGAATAAAGTATGATGGAGCATGAGGGGGGTAAAAGAACCAAACTTTTATGTTTTTTGTGCCTGTGTTGATGGTAAAATTCCCACTGCCCTGCAGCAGCTGCTAGATTTGGCCCTATGCTGTCAAAAATATCATCATAAACCTGCCTCTGGTTCCACGGTTTATCTTCAATGACATGCACTTGACTTCAGTAGGGAAGTAAAAGGACTATTTTATTAATAATCTTATGTACCCCGTCACTAAATCTGTAAAAGCCCAAGTCAGACCCTACTGAAACTTATGGGAGGCTTTTTCTAGATTTCAGTGACAACTGGGTTTGGATCACAGTGCAAACATTGTTGCAAGTGTCTAAAAAACTTAATTTGATCCTGAAACTATATATCTAATAGTAAAGCAAATGGAGTCTGTGAAGTGAAACCAGCTTTCTAGTCCATTTTGCAATTTAAAGCAGCTCCATGTAAAGAAGAAGCTCAGCTTTCTTACACTTCTCAAAAGAGAAGGAACGTGTAAAGTTGGACAGCAAAATCTATACTTAGCCACTTACCCAGATTTTTAGAAGGAGATGGGCATGCATATTGTCTGGGACCTGTACATATTGCCTGTCTATGCCAATATAGCATTCCTAAATAACAGTCATGGGTTTTTAATTTCTAGATGGTTAGAGCCAAGCAGCTGAGGCCAGTGTGTCCCCAACTGATAAATAGGAGATGACACACAAAAATTTCCCACATCGCAATTACAAAGTCCATCTTCCTTGCTAATGGGTAGGGATTGCTTCTTTTAGCAGCTTTTAGCAGTTTCATGCTAGTCTGTGAAGCAGAGTTTGGAACCATATATTAAAAGGAACTTAGAAAGGTGTTAAATTGATTACCAAAGATGGAAGCATGACTTGAGGCTTCTGACTGTTTATTGTGCTTTAATGATGTTAGTTTAATGCTTTTGCAGCTTTACTTTGTGTTTTGACATCTTAAAGGTAGGACCTACTTTAGGTAGGTGCATATTTTTTGGTGTGTTCTAAATGAACAGTTCTAAGAGCATCAGCATTGAGAAAATTGTGATTCTAACAATTTGTCTCTTAAATTTTGACATCCAAATGGAAGTTCCTCTGGTTGGGTATTTCTCTCATGTGTATCCTTTCTCTGGTGTGTTCAAGAGGGCGAGTTAAAGGACTTTCAGTCCTGTTTCTGTGGGACCACTAATAACTTATAGTAATTATATAACTAATAAGATTTCTCTCCATCCACCCAGCCATCAACTCTCACAGCATTTACAGAGACTTACTATCTTTGAGGCTTTTATATTATTTTCTCCAATTTCCTTCAAATTGGTCAACAGGATGGAAGTTTAGTGCTGGAGGTGATGAGGCAAGCTTGGGCACAGGTCCATAGGCAGTATGAACTCTTAGCCCTAACTTTCTTTGGGAATATGTCTCCTAAGTGGCATAGATAAATTGTATAATTTTCATAATATTAATGACAACTGAAGTCTGCTTTCTTTTTTTTTTTTTTCCTTTCTGCATAGCAGCGTGGGCACTTTCACAGTCCTCTGCTATACTGCTGTGCGCTGAAGGCTCTAGGAGGTCAGCATATGAAATCTTACTTGTAAAAATGTGAAGTATTTTGCTGAATGACCTTCCCAGTTTCCTGGAGATATCATCTATTTACACTAGTGGTAGTGCCAAGCGGAGTGGTTTCTAAAACTGAACAGCAGTCAATTTATTTTCAGGTACCACTCCATTTGGGATTGCAATTAGGATAACTACAGCTGCTCTCCAGCACAGGAAACTGGGAAGGTCATGCTGCCAAATTGTTGGCATCTTGATGAAGGAGTATAAACTACTGCTGTCGCTACCGCAGATCAAATGAGCCTAACCAGAATGAAGTAATTATGAAATCCTCCCAAAAGATCATGAATATTCATGCATCAATTACAAACATTTGAAGTTAATTTTCATTTGAGGAAATAACCCTGGTATTCCACTCTCAGTACATATGAATCATAAGACTCCTTGCAAGCAAAGGGCAAAGCTTGCTGCTGGGGGTCACGGGCACCGCTGTGTGCACGGCAGCCGGCTGCCTCGGGATGGGCAGCGTGGGAGTGCTCAGTGTGGCAGCGAGCAGCCTGTCTGTGTCCCCTCCAAATCACCATTCGCCAGAGTGGCAGCCTAAATGGTCACCTAGCTGCCTGGGGTGTGGGTAATGCAAGCCTTGTGACAGTCTGGTAGGCAGGTCTTTGTTTGCAGTGAAAGGGGAGCTGAGCTGGCTGGTGCTCTGCCTTCTCTGCAAGGGCTGTCACCGATGGTGGCTCTTCAGCACGTGTGACCCCAGCAGAGCCTGGCAGCATGTGAGCTGCAGTGAACTGAGGCCTTCTGAAAAACAACCCCTTTGCGTAGCCTCTTGAATGCAGAAGGAAGAGCCTTGCTTTGATGAGCCTAGGGCTTGGCCCTGGAAAGGTGGTGGGAGCTGAGGGCAGCAGCGCTGCAGGCAAAGGCACTGAGCATCTTCATGCTGATGGAGAGGTGTTGGAAATGCTCTTGCTGGGTGTCTCTTTGCTGTGTTTGTGCCAATATTAGCCAGCAGAGCGGCTGGTGTGAATGTGGTTTCCAGAACATGTCCTCAGCAGATTGTCAGGGGATGTTTTCTTGTGCTTCTTTCTTGCTTCCCCTTCCGCTGCCCTATAGGCACAGGCACTGGCCAGCCACCCTTCACCCCTTCCCTTCCCAGTGCTCCCGCTGTGCTCCCAGAGATGAGGCAGGCAGGCTCACAAGCTGCTCCAGGTGCTATTCAGCAGCAGATACGACTGTTGCCTTCTCATATCAAGCAAACAAATGGCTTTGTAGAGATAAACTGAGCCAAACTCGTGGTTGCCGTAATGCTTTCAAGTAAGTGGGCCAAGCAAGGAGGGGTATGGGGGAAGGGAAGGCTTTTTCCTTCCCTTTGTGAGTGTACCTTGATAGAAGTTAGCATGGAGCCTGGACACATGCAGAGCCCTTAAATTATTTAAAATCTGGATCATTATTGATTTTAACTGTGGGGCTGTGTTTCTCCTGTAAATGGCAGTCTATTTACTGCACAGGTTTTCTAAGCCAGTGGCATTGTTGGTTTTGGGGAATCTGGCTTTAACTCCAAGATATAGTTGCTGAGCCTAATTAGCTCCCTGGATTAATTGAGCTTCTGTTTTTCAGCTAGAATTTATTAGGGGCTGGCACTGTAATGAGACAGACCACTAGGATCCTTCTGCTTTTTTATTATCTTTGAGATTTGTTTGTATGTTTTTAATGGTTGCTTGTGAATGTTACCCATTGGAGTACAGCGGAGAGAGGATTTTTTTGTCCATTTTCGGTGCAGTCCTTTCTCCGCACTGTCCCTGAAACCGTCACTGATCTCCAGCAGAGCTGCCCTCCCAACCACCTTCTCCCTACCAACATTTGCTCTTGCTGTGTCTTTAACATACATCTGAATCTTTGAGTTCTCATTCAAGTAGCGTGATGACCTGTAAATAAGGGTTGATGTCTTCAGTTTATTACCAAATTGTGAAGTGCACATGAACAAAACCATTTAAATTCAGGTAGCTGGGGCAAAGACTGCGAGGAACTTTTTTCTCCCATTTGTCGAATTATTTAAATGAAGCTCGTGCTGTTTTATCTTCACTGGTAACACAAGGCAGAAATGAGAAGATGTAGGGGCCATCTTTCTCTGTGCTTTGCAAAGGCTAGCATAGTGGTGTGCAGCTCAGACCTGGGCTGGCAGTGTCAGAAACCACTCATTAATACCTAGGTAAAAGGGGAACAGGGGTGTGATAGTGACTGCTTTATTGTAAGCTAGTTCGCTATGGATAAGCTGTAATTGGTAAAATCAGTCAGCAGGATCTCCAAAGAGTGGGGTACTTTATGTAACTTTTGGATAACATACTCCTTGGCTGTTTTACAGACTGCTGAAGTTTTATTAGTTTCTGGAGCATCTTCTATACAAAAGCTACAGCTCCTCAATGAGTTCCTTTTTTATGGTGAGAGGGACTGTCTGTTTCAAGAAACCAGAGTAGCTGGAGCAATTTGGACTCTGTCCTTGTGTCATTAATTTTCCTTTCTGTCTTTGGTGAGAAGAAACAAAGTATGCTATTTTGTGTATTTGCCATATACTTATGTGGTATCACAGGCACAAGGATTGTTCTGCAATATGACATTTGCCTAGTTAGAATATTAAAAGACAAGAATTTTAGGGGGGATCCCCCTACAATTTATATACATTTTGTAACTCTAGAATTCAAATATATGTCCCTGTTATCCCATACTTGGATGCAGCAACACTTTTCTGCTGCCTTTGACGGAGGCAGTGTCACATTCCTTCCAGATGTGATTGTGATTTTCCCAGTACATGAACTTTTCTGAATTCTAGTGCACTTCATACCAGATAACTAACTGCAGTGGCAGTGGAGATTTCCACATTGCTCAATTTTCCCTTTATGGCTAGTCAGCTTCCACCTGGAAAAAGTTTGTGATTTCCCCAATGCCTCGTTTCACCAGGTGAAGGATTCTCCAGGTTAAAGGTCCAATATGTTCACCATCTTCCGTCAACTGCCTCTCTTTGTTCCTCTAAAAAGCCAGGCTTACGTGGCTGAAACACCAAGGGGTTTATCATTCCACCTGGCCTCATTTTGCCTGTACCTACATACATTTCTCCCATTTCCTCTCTCCCTCTATCAAAATTATTAACAGAAAGGGAAGACACAGTCAAGTGAACTACAGTGGCTCATCATGAACTCAGCTGTTACACACCTGTAACATCCTCTATTGGGCTTGTGCCCTTTAAGCTATAAACTGTCCTCTGTAGAGATTATTTCCATGCAGTAAGAGCCAAACCCAGAGTATTTATGTGATTCCCTCGTTATGATAGCATTTATTACAATGAATAAAGCAGTGCATTAGCACAAGGGAGCAGAGTTAAGATCAAAAATAACTGCCATAGTTACTGAGATTTTTCCTTTGACATACTCCTATAAATAATTAGATTACAAGACACCTGAGGGCATACATAATCTGATCCTGTAACTGTAACACCTTGAGGGAGTTGACAACTTTCTCCTTTTGGCCAAGTGCCCAGGAAGACAGTAAGGTAAATGATTAATAGAGAGCACAAACACACACCCTTGCACATCCTAAAGCTTAGTTATAATATTGTATTTTGTCCCTGGTGGAATGTTATTATTTCTATTCCTGATGGTGCTGCTGTAGTCACTGAATAGCCAAAGTCCTTGTTATTAAGGTGGGGGAAAACCAAACAAAAAAAAAAACCCCAAAGCATATAATAGGAATGGTTAAATAATTCCACAGAAAAATCTCTATGTTAAGACTTTAATAGGATCTTCCTCTCCCACATTCCCTTATTTTATGGAAGTTTTTTGCTTGTCTCCCATACTGAGAATGAGATGATGGGCAATGAAGACGCCTGCAAATTTCCTGACTGTAATATTTATTCTTATTGCTTCATTTTCTATTCATGAATTCTATTTTTCAGCCCTAAACAAAAGCAATTACCATTTGCCTCTTTTCTGCATAGCTTACTTCAAATACATTGCTTGCACAGATTCTCATAAAGCTGGAGGACCAGAGGAAGATCCAAGAAGGCACTGCCCATGCCATGCCCCTCACCCTGGCTGGCACCTCACCTATGCAGTGTGATGCAGTCAGCCATGCCAAATTATGGTGGGGTTATGGGGTTCCTCTGCTGGGATCGGTGATCAGTCAGGGGGACTTGAGTGGGGAGAGGAGTGTTGGAGGTCAGGCACTGTAGGATCTTAATGAGAGCAAGAGGTGGGGAAAGAGGAAATTACTACTGGGAGAGGGTCAAGGAATGATACTAGAGACTGTCTAAGTCTGATGTAGCTGGTTAGATCACAGCAGTGGTGAGGAGGGCTATTTAGGTGAGGGCTGGGGGATGAGGACCATGGAATGAGAATGAGTAAGCAGGTCAGATAAGGAAAGCCTAGGATAGACACTGATAGAACAGAACAGGATTGTCTGATGAGAGAAGAGCATGGCAAAAAAGATGTGAACACAGGAGAGCACAGCTTTTCTACAGTGCAGCAGTGCTCCTGAGTCTCACTGTTTCTCTACAGGCAACTAATACTAGCAAAACCTCATGGTAGTTTGTGAGTGACTTCGCCCTTCCCCATTGTTTGTCCACACAAAAGGTGGCAGCTGGCTGCTGCTGAAAGCTGGACAACTAGTTCAGCAACTGAGTCTTTTTAATATATTGGAAGGTTCCAGGCTTGCTGATGTCTCATTGATGAGTAAACACAAATCCACATTAAATGATATGAAAATATATAATAAGAGCTTTCAGATTGTGAAACCAATCACTATAGGGCCAGGAAATGCCAAAATTAAGGTTGTCCTGGAAAATTTACTCTGGTCCTGTGGGATATATATTGTGTTGTCTCTGCAGGATTTTCCCCTCACCCCTACAATTATCTTTCTCAAGACAGATATAGGACCTACTTTGGACATGAATCAGGACTGTACAGGGATCTGGTCATTGTCAACAAATTGCTTCCCTAATTTGTATCAGAAGTTCGAAGGTATATGGAAAACAGGACTGAGGGCTGTGGAAGAGAAGCGAAGTATTCTGAAGGGAGCTGGTACCATCTTCAGAACTGGCTCTGTCAATGCATTCCTAAAAATTTTAGGTGATATATTATTTGTATGTTCCTGGTTTTCTGGGTAGCCAGACTGAGAATCAGCTGCCCCATTTTCTCTGCAACAGAAGTCAAAGTTAGTTGTATTTTGAATATAAAAGACTATATAATGCTCAGTGCTCTGAAAGATCAGTGCTTCACACCAAACACCTATAGTTAGTGAAGTCTTCAGTTCTGCAGGTATTATCAGGGGATTCTATACCTTTCCTCAGAGGCATTCATCAGATGAGATGAATGATGAGATCCACTGAAAAAAAGGGCCTTTGGAAAAATCAGTCATTCTGAATTCAGAGCTGAGTCCTAACAGTAGATAAGGCACAAGTCCACACATTAAAAGGCAAGGATTAAATGAAAGACTGAATAACTTCGACTCCAGTGATCACTGTTTATCCTGGGCAGTGATTGAGGCAGGGGTCTAGTGGAAATATTGTATGCAGTCATGAAATTAAAGATTTTGCCTTAATGCCCATAGGCAAGTGGGATTCAGACAGTGTCCAAGGAAAATTATCATGGTCTTCATTCTCCTAATGAAAGATTCTGTATTGTTTGAATCTGAGTATAATTAATCATTCATGAGGAAGGAAAATACAGATATGTATACAAGGAACATAAAGGTGTCTATTTTTCCTTTTTACTGAGCAAGTGAAAGAACTAATTTACACTGATCTCAATTTGCATGGTAGAGTCTCAGAAGAGAAGGAATAGAGAATACTGTGCTCACTGCAGCACTGCCAAATTTCTTATTTGTGGATGCCTTTATATACCTGCTAGATACCTGCTAAGGTTCGCTGGTGGTAGCTATTGAGAGACTCAGAAAATAGCACTGAGTCCTCTGGTATCTGCTGTAATGTGACAGGGTGGAAATATAGAGGAGCTAGGGGAGGAGCATGAAGAAGACAGAGCTCCTCTTCACATGAAGGGCTGCTACCCCATGGAACGAACTGGAGATTTCTGCAGAGTTCTTCCTTTTTCTGAACCCTGTGTATCATACCTGCTGACATACTTCTAGAGATATCTGAGATTAGTTTCCTGCCCCTAAGGTTCCTGCCTCTGGACTTCACCAGAGATAGAGCTTTGCATACTTTATTTTGGGGTTTTACCAGTGTGGGATGTATGAATAGTATTTGCTGTAACCATGATGATCTAAGGAGCTAGGCAAGAAAAGGTTTACAAAAAAATGGCAATGTATTTTATTATATCAAGTGATGCAGTTAGAAAAATGAGGTAACTTTTAAGTACTGAAAAGACTGCAGAATGGACTTAGTGATATAAAGGCTTTGGAGTCTAAAGTGTGGTACCCTTCTAATTCCACCTTCATCATTCTCTGTGTGTTATAACCCTATATTCATGATGGGTTATGGTAAAGTTCCTAAACTATAAAAACATTAGTGGATGGGGTAGAACATTTTAAATAAAGATGGGTGTATAAAATGGGGTCATTGTGCTGCTTTGGCATATCATTTTATTGCTTGTGGAGCAGAGTAAGAATGGACCATTAGCATTTCTGAGGATCTCCCCTTTGCTATAAAGACATTGGTGCAATTCACTAAAAACCAGCCTCTGTTTCATACAGGGAGCAACGTGCACCCAGGAGCAGCAGCCTTTCTGTGAGCTTCTTCATAATTTCTTGTGTCTTAGTTTAGTTTGCACAGCCAGATTAACAAAGGTCTTTCTTCTCAAAGCTCTTGCAGTGCAGAAGTGCAGACCATCTCTTTGTAAAACTTCTGCTTTCACAGGAAATTTTGCTTTTGCAAATACCAGCTCATGAATCACCTAATGAAACAAAGCAGAGCCTTTCTTTTTTTTTCAGGCAGAAATGCCATGTCAGCATTCAGAAGAACAAAGCATCTATTTTGTCTCACACTGTCTGTCAAGCAAATTTCAGTGAGACATCCAAATATTTTACTAATATTTTACTTGATGAGGATGGGGTGAGTTAAAAATTAAGCTGCACATTTTTGTGTTACTATGTTCTCTTTGATTTTCTTTCTTTCCTTTAGAAGTTAGGTGCTATTATGAAAGTTCAGTGAACCATGAACAGATGAACTTGTCTTATGACAATGTCCAGAACAGACAAAAACCCGTGTTTAGCAAATTTCTTCCTTTTATTTTATTTTTCAATGTACAATACCGACATGAGACTACTTATTTCATCTAGTTGCAAAGTGAAGTTGATAGTCAAGATGCAGACAGTGCTGAATGAGCTAACTCTAAAATTATAAATCAGTGTTGGCTGAGCTTTTTTGCTGCTAGGTGTCAGGCTTTAATCCTAAACAAATCTGTCCTTTAGTTCCTATCTGATATATGTCAGAGGATCATTTGATTTATAGAATAGGAATTTCCTCTGTATCGTCATTATTCTTGCAAGTGTGTATTTCAGTACAAGGCAGATGGCAGGGATTATTTTATATTCATAATGCATATACCTCTAGGAGAGTCACGCTGCAGTGTGCTGATGCTGGCTGCATGGGTTATGTGTTCTCAGGAGACCGACATGTTCTGAATGTATTCTTTTGCCCTTTCCCCTGTCGTCTCATGTTTTGCTATGATAGTAGCACTAGCAAATAAAAGGCTTGTTATTGATTTCTGTGCAGATGTTAATAATTTCCGTGTAACTCTGCATTGGAGTGGCAGTAACTGATGTACAAAATTTGACATCTTAATTATTCCTTGATGGAAAGGAGGGCCACTAACCTGAGATACAGCAGCCTATTAACTCTGGATCTGTGGATTCAAAGCAGCCTGAGGTCAGAAGTGAAATGAGTGAGGCTGTCTCAGTGTAATCTTTACGGACAGATGTTTGCTTCTCAAAGACACCAAAGTCTTTTCAATGTGTATGGAGCAGAAATCCTGAAACAAAAAATAGTATTCCTATCCTAGCTGAAATCACAGGTACTGGAAATCTCAGGAGAAGCACAATTTATGAGCTCCCCAGCCCTCTTGCTAGATGCATCAAAATATGCACCCAAAATGCTGTTGTTTATTCAATCCAAAGAGAGGTTCGAGAATTTTGGTGTTTGTCTGTCAGTCCCATCCATTAGATACAGCTTCAGTTCCCAGCAGTTGCAGTTTTATGGAGAATTCTTGTGAGCTGGAAATGTTAAGTGGACACCAAGTACACACACACACCATAGGTCCGTAGCAGATATGAAATGGTAAGCCCTAAAAATCTGATCCCCAGCCACTGAAGGTATTGCTATCATTACAGCAGTGAAAACAATTCCTTTAGCAATAAGTAAGTATCAGGCTGATGCTGTTGTTGCCTTCAGCCATATGTAACTATTATTGTCAACTTTTAGTGTAGGAGAGGCTCTCTTCAAGAGGATGCCACTTCCCAACTAACCATACAGTTGACCTGTACACCTTGTAGCTAAAGCTCTCTTTAACAATTATATCATACATTTTTGACTATAGGATTAGATGACCACCACAGAATCATTCTATATACATTATTATGCTGTTAAAATTGTCATGCCTGACAATTCCTATTCCTAGTGCAATCACAGAGAGCCCCACAATAAAGCATCAGCATTTCAAAAGCTATACTATGCTGAACAATAGAGTAAATGGCAAGAAGAGAAAATTTGATTCTCGCCTCAGTGGAAGAAAAGATCTAATATGAAAGAACAATTGTATAAAAGTCTTAGGGCTTGATTGTTTTTTATTTCACCAGCATCATCCAAAATTAATTTCAGTGATTTAACTAGTATTATTATGGAGTTATGCAGTGCCCTAGCAGGCAAGAAAAAATTTGAGTCCTGTAATCTAATCCACTACCCTCTTGTCCTCCAGAGCTGGGTAAGAGTTTGCTTCCACACTGCACAATGGGAAAGGGCAGCAGTCTGATGTTTGCTGCAGTGGCTCCTTAACCAGTCCCCAACACTGGTCTGCATTTCTGCATTGGCAGTGGTAATGGTGCAAGACTAAGTGCTAGCACAAGTCAGAAAAGGGGAATTAGGAAGAGAAAAGACATTTAAATTGTAGTCCAGGGTCTCTAAGCATGCTCAGCTGCAGACACAACATAGTGCAAACCTGAGGAAGGAAACTAATTAGGATTCCATTAAAAAGAGGAGAAAAAAATCTTGCTGAGACCCAAGTCACATCATGATGGTCAAAGTGAAACCTTGCTCGCTAATGTAGCCTTAATTAATTTTATTTTGCAGAGACAGCAAGCTCACCATGTTGCTTCGGGAGTCCTTGGGGAATATGAACTGCCGTACCACAATGATCGCTCACATTTCAGCCGCTGCGGGGAACTACGCTGAGACGCTGTCCACCATCCAGATTGCATCAAGGGTCCTCAGGATGAAGAAAAAGAAAACTAAGGTAGGACAATGTATAACTCCCTTCTTGTAATGGTGGAGGAGGGAGGAAGAAGGTCCCTAAAGGACACTTGATGGTGTAGAGCAGCATGTAATAAAATCAGAAATCAATTCCAAAGTGCGTGGGTTGTTTGTACCCTGTCCTAAGCGAGTGGCTTAGAGCACGTAGCAGAGACTAGGGTGGGTAAACACTTCAGCTTCAGATATGGAAGAGTGAGTTCAGACATATCTGCTAGAGCTGGTTTGTAAGCTGGCCTCATTTAATGGTATAGCTGTCAGAGAGCGTTTATTCTCAGTTATGCTCTTAGTGCTAATGAAATAATAAGGAATGAAACTGCTGTAGAGTGAAAGGAAATTTGGATTAATGAAGAATTAGATTCTCGGTGCTTCTCAGAGAGAGCAGGAGCAAAATAAATGCAAAGCAGCGTGTCCATTGGCAGCACTGATGCACCTTTTATTCCCACTACTTCTAAATATGGGTGGTAAGTTTTTCCAAGGAGTGAAGATGGCTTATATCCACTTTCATGTTTTAGAGTCCTGTTTCCTTCTATATGGTTTATGCTGTGAATTGGGTACAATGAGTGAATTTTATGAATTTCATTTAAATTGACAGTTTATGGATAGACAAAACCTTTTTTGTCAATGGATTTAACAGAGACATGTGAAGGGATTCAGTCCATGGACCATCACAGTAGCATGTCTCCAGAGACATCTGAGTGTGTGTTATGCAATTCCACATAGTGGTAGTATGACCAAATGGGGATTGTCTTTATTTTCTGTGCCTTATTTGTGTAATGAGTTTTCTTGTTCCTCTTCACACACACACACACACACACACAATCAGCAAAGCCTTTGCCAAATATCTGATTTTTTTGACAAGACTCAATTAAGGGAGAGATCCTAATCCATTTGTTCACTTTTTTTTTGGAAGTGTTGTGACTCTGAGTGGGACACTCAAAGAGTTAGGGCATTGGGTTTTCCATTGAACACTATTGTGTGTTTGCTGTAGGATAAGAAGCTTTAGAACTCTGTGCCTCAGTTTGGTGATTTGTCAGTTTAGATGTGTCTGTGATCTTTTTGTGTATGCACTTTGTGCAAGGAGCTGTTTGCAATACTGAAATGTTGTGGTCTCTCTCTCGTATTGCAGTACACATCGAGTTCTTCTGGAGGAGAGAGCTCTTGTGAGGAGGGCAGGATGCGGAGGCCAACCCAATTGAGGCCTTTCCATTCTAGAAACACTGTTGACCCAGACTTCCCTATTTTGCATTTATCGAGTGATCCTGATTATTCATCCAGCAGTGAGCAGTCATGTGACACAGTGATTTACGTTGGCCCCAATGGCACTGCCCTTTCTGATAAGGAACTGACAGATAATGAGGGTCCCCCTGACTTTGTTCCCATAGTTCCTGCTCTGCAAAAGACCAAAACCGAGGGCAGGTTGGAGGAAGTTAGTGAATCAGGGCCCAGCACATCTGAAAGAGACTGCCTGAAGTGCAACACCTTTGCAGAGCTCCAAGAGAGGCTGGATTGCATAGATGGCAGTGAAGAGACAGACAAATTTCCCTTTGAAGAGATGCCTACTCAATTTAGCTCAGACCAGATGTCTAAGTGTTCTGTCTCAAGCCAGCTGGCAGAGCTTAGCCACTTACCAGAGTCAGATAAGGAAGATACAATGCCAGAATGTCAGCATCCTGAAAGAGAAGCCAAGGAAAATATAAATGCAACACCCAGCAAAACTAAGAGAAATCACTCCCCTGTTCCTTCTGGGGCTCTTACTAATGTTTCAACTCCATCTTCTCCCAGGAGTGTAACAGGCAGCTCTAGTAAAGAGCTTACCTCTTGTCAGTTAGCACACAGCACCAGCTTGCAGAGCAGCAGAGAAGGTCTCAACACCTGTGGGTTTGTGGAAGGCAAACCTCGACCAATGGGTTCACCCCGGCTTGGCATTGCGAGCCTCTCAAAGACATCTGAGTACAAGCCACCAACGTCTCCATCCCAGAGGTGCAAGGTCTATACACAGAAAGGAGTCCTGCCCAGCTCCACACCTCCACCAGCTCCCTTGAGTAAGGATACTGGGATGATGTCTACTGAATCTTTATTGCAGCCAGAAATCCGGACCCCACCTGTAGGCATGAGCCCTCAGATCATGAAGAAATCGGTGTCCTCCAGCAATGGAGATTTTGAAGAGACCATTCTTGGTGAAGATCACCAGCAAAGCATTTCTCCAGAATCCAAGAAGGAGATTCTGAGCACCACGATGGTAACTGTGCAGCAGCCGTTAGAGCTGAATGGAGAGGATGAGCTAGTGTTCACACTTGTAGAAGAGCTAACCATCAGTGGGGTCCTTGACAACGGGCGCCCAACCAGTATCATCAGTTTTAACAGTGACTGCTCTGTTCAGGCTTTGGCCTCTGGGTCTAGGCCAGTCAGTATTATCAGCAGCATATCTGAAGATCTTGAATGTTACTCCAGTGCAGCTCCTGTGTCTGAAGTCAGCATAACACAGTACCTTCCACTGCCAAAATTGGGCCTGGATGACAAATCCCAGGATGATGGAAGCAGGCGCTCATCCATCAGTTCATGGTTGAGTGAAATGAGCACAGGGAGTGATGGTGAACAGTCGTGTCACAGCTTTATAGCCCAGGCATGCTATGGGCATGGAGAAGCAATGGCAGAACCCCCTGTCTCCGAGTTTGCAAGCACCATACAAAGTGCCAGCATGATTTGTGTAAGTGACAAACAGAAGCCAGTGACTGACAACATGCTTATACTGTCAGAAATGGGGGAGGAAGCTTTCGGCAAAGTGCCACCTATCAAAGGCTGTAAAATATCAGCTCTAGGGAAAACTACTGTCACAATTAAAAACACTGCAAGCCTCAGCAGCTGCGAAGGCTACATCCCAATGAAGACAAACATTACCGTGTATCCATGTATTGCCGTTAATCCCTTCAAAGCACAAGACACTGATGATGCTCTACCAGCAGTAACTGCAGACTCAAAGGTTGTTCATCCCCATGATGGGAAAGAATCCAGTGCTAAGAAGGATATCAAATTTGAAGACCCTTGGCTGAAGAGAGAAGAAGATGTACAAAAGGACAGCTCTGGGAGCAGTGATGGGCCCAGGCCTGACACGGCCACAGTTTCATCTAAGCCTGAGCACAGCACAAAGCAGTATTCAGTGGACAGGTTTAGCAGCAGCAGCAGCAGTGGGGACACCTCTATCTCCCCAGGATCTGACAGTCTAAAGAGGGTTGTGGATGGGTGTGAGGTGGCAGCATCCAGCTCTGCAACCCAAAGCCCTGTTCATTCCAGTGACAGCTTGAAGAATGGCAGCCTCCCTCGAGGGTTCCCAAAGACAAGCAAGCCAGAGGAGCATGACAGTCACCTCCACCCTACTGGTACTGACACCAGTGGAGTCAGCTCTCCTGTCCTCCCCCAGTTTTCTAAGGCTAGCCTTGACAAGAAAATGGCCTCTCCCAAACACTGTGTCCTCACTCGTCCCAAAGGGACCCCTCCCCTTCCACCGGTGAGAAAGTCAAGCTTGGATCAGAAGAACAGAGCCAGCCCGCAGCACAGTGCAGCCAGCAGCACCACGAGCAGTCCCTCCAGCCAGCCTGGCTCCTTCCTGGCCACCTTCCCGGAGGAGCTGAATGCCAAACAGAAGGGCCCTGGCATTGACAGTAGTAGCAACAACAGCAGCAGCAAGCTCTTCAGTGCCAAACTGGAGCAGCTCGCCAGCAGGACCAACTCCCTTGGGAGGTCCACAGGAAGCCACTATGAGTGTTTATCATTGGAAAGAGCAGAAAGTCTGTCCTCTGTGAGCTCCAAAATGAGCCCAGGCAAAGACACCACCATGCCTAGGGCCGGAAGGAGCCTCAGCCGCAGTGTCATGTCCTCACCCACCAACTCGGGCCTCTCCCAGTCCGCAGGTGCCTCCCCAAAAACCAGCCAGTCGAAGATCTCTGCAGTCAGCAAGCTCCTGCTGGCGAGTCCCAAGGCCCGCAGCCTGTCTGCCTCTGCCACCAAAACACTCAGCTTCTCGACCAAGTCTCTGCCTCAGTCTGTAGGACAGAGCTCCAATTTGCCTCCGAGTGGAAAGAACATGTCCTGGTCAACGCAGTCCCTCAGCAGAAACCGAGGCTCCAGCCTTGCTTCCAAATTGCCCCTTCGGGCCGTCAATGGGCGGATTTCAGAGCTGCTCCAAGGCAGTGCCAGTGCCAGAGGCTTACAGGCACGGGGAAGCTCAGAGGCAGAGGAGCGTGGGAGCCTTCCTGGAGATGAGAAGCCAACTGTTCACATGCTGCCTTCACCTTACAGCAAGATCACGCCTCCTCGGAAACCACACCGCTGCAGCAGTGGTCACGGGAGTGACAACAGCAGCGTCCTGAGTGGGGAGCTGCCCCCCGCCATGGGGAAAACAGCCCTGTTCTACCACAGTGGGGGGAGCAGTGGCTACGAGAGCATGATGAGGGACAGCGAGGCCACGGGGAGTGCCTCTTCAGCACAAGACTCCATGAGCGAGAACAGCAGCTCCGCGAGCAGCAGGTGCCGAAGCCTCAAAAATCCAAAGAAGCGATCAAATGCAGGTAAGCAGACCAAACCAGACAACTAGTATGTGGTGGGGATGCTAGCCTTAAAGGAGAGCTAATTCCGTACCATTTGTGTCTTTTAGCACAGAAGTGAGGCCAGGGTAAGTGTCCTGGGCTTTGAGTTTCTTCATTTTGCCTCATGCACAAATCCTGCGTGGTTTCATTGCCTTTGCAGTGGAGTCTCCCTCTCAACCATTTCACTTAGGTTTACTTCACACGAACAGAAAAATATTTTTCCCTAAACCTGGTTTTGCCAATGGCAGCCACATTCAAGTATTTATTTATACAAATATCCTTCTGATTGATTCCAGAAAGAGGCCTTTGTGAGGCGGTGAAGTGTAACTGTTATTTGCAAGCACTTGAGGCACAGACTCCCCTCTTGGTATGCACATGTTGCACCAGCACAAGACTTGTTGAATAGCAGTATCTGTTGTCAGCCCACTTTTGCTCCTTGTGTTTTCTGGATGCCCAAAGGTACAAGATGCCTCACAGCTGAAACCACTTCTGGGCTCCTACTTCTCACCTAGAAGATGGAACAAAGTTTAAGGGGCCCATGCCCCTTGAAAGATGTTATCCTGCCTCTGAGACTCTTGTTTTTTAACTTTTGAGTTATCTGTCCTTCTTTTCCAAGTAATTTATTGATAACAAATAATAAATTATATTTTATATAATATGAGAATTACTGTACTGGAGCACTTGCAAATCTGAAGCCTTTATAGTGATCATAGAAAGGATCAGAAAGACTTCATCTTTGTTCAGGTATTATCCCCCATAGCTTTCAGACTACATCAGAACTTTCTAATTAAGACGGCAAGAGGTTCCTGGGTCATGCCAAGTCTGAGCAGTTGCAACTGATACATCTTCCCACCACATCTTCCCACCAGAATGAGTTTCATAAAATTGCAGGACAGGGGTGAGAAACACCCATCAGCTAGTCACCTCACCTTTTTCCTGGGTGCTCTTTTCCCAACCTGAAGCATGAGTCCTATCTAACCTACTTTTGAAAAGAATGCACATTGGCATTGTAACTGGTGTGCATAGGTATGTGAAATATCAGTGGCTACTTATCCTACAGTAGCACTGCCTGTCCAAAATGTGTAATTCTCATAGAGTTCCTAATTCACCAGCCATTCCCACTTGCTGTGATACCTCTGGGATTCATTTGCAGTGATCTGAGTAATGCATAACTCTCCCTTTCTTTATGCTCATGACTGTGGTAGCAGGAAGAACATGTGCAAAACAGATGTGAATACAATAGGTACCATTATTAAAACCATATCCATAAGTGTATGTCTGATTGTACCTGTTCAGAGGATGCATCTGAAATTGATCACTCTACACAGTGCAAGAACAGACCAAGTGATGAAATAATCTTTCTGAAGCTAACTTTGCATCCTATGAGAAAACCTCTTTCTTATCCCTTCATTTTACATGGCAATAAATTGATTTTCCTCTTCCTGAAGAGCTGTTACTTTAACAACTCCTTACAAATACAAACTTTTTAAGGTAAGTTGCAAGAAAAAGAAGGATTGTTTGTATTTATAGAAAAGGAGAACAAAGCCATCCACAGAGATTGCGTTTTTGAGTGTATACTGTGAACTGGATTGTAGGATTGTATCTTGTGGAGAAACTGCCCATATGGTACGGACTTTTTCTACAGGACAAATTCTGTGCAAACAGGCATCTGTGCAGGTCAGAGAGCAGAGAGAAATTGCAATGAGATTTATCCTTATTAGACACCATAGGACACACATATCTTTTCCTGGAGGAGTCACTTTAAAAAATACTCTGAGAAGAGCTTCAGGCAGAGCCTGAGGATTCTTTAGACTCCAGAGTTCATCCCAAATTTACATCAGCAGGAGACCAGCATCTGTTTACTCTGCTCTCATAAAACTAGTTGTTTCATTTCACTTCTCTCTCTATGCTTAGATAACATATTGGAGGCTGGACAAAGCTGGAAATACAAGTGAGGAAATCATCTTTATGTTGTAATTACAGAAAAGCTTCAGATCTGTGTGTTGTACTTTATATCACGGTTATATTTTGGCTTACAACTTTGACTTTTGATAACCCCTGTGTAGGACTGAACATTGTGTCAGTGGGACTTAAGAAAAGAGGACTGTCTGAGCCTCAGATTTTAGGTTGCACTTTTAGCAGTCTGGAAGACACAGCTGGAGAGAAGAGGCTTTTCCATGGTCTGGCCAGCTTTGGCCTCCTAGTAGAGCAGTGACACTGGTTTGTGGTGTTGTGCAGATATGCAAAGGCTAGCAGGCACTTTTCCTTAGCACGATACATGGAGAATCTAAGCCTTGCTGCTTTTTTACTTCTGTGTAACATCTGAGCTGTGTTTTTAACCAAATAAGCTGTTCCATTGGCTGACAGATTCCTCTCTTTATTCTAATTTCTTGTTAGGTTTAGTTCTTCTCTCCCTTGTCAGCAACTTTGCATGTACCTACCTGTTGTTGGACCTGAATCTTTGGGGTGGAGGGTTTTCAGTGGAGGGCCTGTACCCCTGGAAGTTGTCTGTCCCAGTGTGCTTAGCATAATCTGGCATGCTGACCTCCCTCAAAGCACTTTGCAATGCTGCTCTCTTGATTCAGCCTGTCACCATATGTGGACTTTTGAGAGTGATCCGCTATATTTGCAAGTAATTCCTCTATTGTTTTGAATGACTTGTATTTGTGTGTAAGTGCAACCAGGGTTTTATTGCAAATTTAAAAAAATAAAATCTTTGCTACCTTCCATATCTCCAGCAGCAAACGGCTGCCCACAAATTAATATGGCTTCACTTTCTTATAACCCAGCTCCTGTTTGCATTTCATCCTGCAGCAGTGAAATCATAATTCTGTTTTGATGTGTTTGATAATAGTATAATTTTTCACATGTCAGCAGATTTATGATGGCATAAAACCAGGATTATGACTTCAATGCAGGAGAACTTCAAGGAGGAGCTGATATATAAGGGAGAATAGAGCTGTTCACAAATATATTTTTATTGCATAATAAACAAAAAAAAATGCAAAGGTTTGCAATCTTTCACCCTCTGTAGTATCTCCTTTCTGTAGGTCAGTTCTAGTGTGAATGTTCTCTCTTAAGGAACACTTGTTAATGAAAAAGATAGCAGACAAAGGTTCTGAGCTCTTGCAAGACAGATATTATTTTAATACATAGTGTCAAGAGCATTGGACCTTCCCTGATTTGCGGTCACAGATCCACTGTGCTGTAATGGATATGGCACTATAGATATGCTCATTTCAGGTCAGACAACCTTGTCCACTTTATTTATGATTATTATTAACAGAAATGCTAGCTGTCAGACACAATCAACATGAATCAGCCCAAGGCCCCTGTAAAAGGAGCTATAAAGAGTCTTTAAGAGAATCACCAGCAGCCCTGTCAGATCTCACAATTGCTTTTGAAGTTCTGACACATTGGAGAGACTTTTTTTTTTTTTTGAGATTAAGATCTTGTCTTTCAGTGCTTTTAAGGGCACTATTTGTATGTGTAGGTGCTTCTGCCTTGAATGTCATACATGAAGCCTCAGACCTACACTGACAGCTTTTGAAAGATAAAGCTACTTCATATCCTTCAGTGTAAGCCTTAGGTTAAATTTTGGGCTCTGCCTGGGTATCTGCACAGACAGCCCACTATTGTGTGTACAAAATTAAAATAAAATTTAAAAAAAATACATATTTGCCTCTTGAATTCTGGACCTACTGAAAAATCATGTGTTTATACCATGAAGCACATAAGCCTTGAAGCTAACCTAACCACTTAATAAACATTTCTATCTAGCATTTAACATTGGTCCTATAACATCATGTCAGCATATATTGCCCTAAAGCAACTGCTTATGGCAGAAATGGGGCTATTTAGGCCTGATCTATGGCTGTACATCTCAAAGCTTTGTACAGCTGCTCTTTAATCCATCCTGTGGTGTAAGTATTATTCCAGACCTTATGTTACAGATGGAGAAATGAAGGCAGAGAACTTTACTGACTTGCCCAATGCATACAACAATGTGAGAACCAGATCCAGGGTTAAATGACAGGCACCCCTAACTCCTAATCTCAATCTCAACTGACTGGGCTGCACATCCTCCCCTGCCCCTGCTGAGCAGTGGAGGGTTTCATTTGTTATTTTCTTTCAGTGGCAGGCCCTTTCTCTCTCTACACCCGTTAGCATCTGTGCAGCTGTGTTTTCTCTGATTTCTTCACTCACTCCATTAGCCTTTCTCCTGTAAGAAACAATTGGCGTCTCAGCCATGTTTCAGGCTCTGACTCTGTAGTCTCCCCTTTCTCAGTTAGGCAGTGCTGTTTTGAGCAGTTCCCTGAAGTGTTAGGGCATAGTTTGTGCAGTCATCACAATTATATACTATTTTTTAATTCCTCAGAAATTTCAAGTGCAAAGGCCCAGTGCTGCTTTGTAGAAAAGCAATGACAAGGATGTTTTTATAATATGTACTAATGTGTGTAATCAGGAAATGCATTTTGGCTGACCTCCATTTTACAAAAGTCATATTTGTATCCTGGGAACACAACAGGTATGGGAGGGAGGCAGAGGGGAGGGTCGCAGTTTAGGACTTGCAAGATCTATGTTGTATTCTCTGTTATGCTGCTGATTTTCTGTATCACCTTGGGCAACTTGTGTAATTTCCGTGCTCCCTGGTGACTAGCTCATAAAACTAGATAATGGTGTTGTGAAAAAAATAGCAGCAGGTTCCCTAGATCAGAAGTGTTACCTACCTGCTGCTCTTCTGCTTTGGTTTTTAGCATCTTTTCCCTAGTTTAGTTCGGAAGTGTGTGGGCCTTACTTTAAAATTATTCTCAATGCAAAACACCATTTCAGAGGTGCAGCTTTGATGCCAGCTCCAGGTCCTGCCCACTGGGAGCCAACAGCAAAATAAGAGTCCAGGCTCCACTGAACTTTATCCACTAAAGCCAGGTCCTCTTTGCATTCCCACGTAATGTGCACAAATACCTTCTTTCTGCTTTTTATTCCTCTCTTCCCCTCTGCCCTCCACCCCCCTCTATAGGTGTTATTTACTGGTTCCTGCCCCTTACAGTGTTTCAGAGCTGTCTGTAAGGAGACCTTCCCTGGGAACTGCAGAGCAGGAGGGACTCTGAGGTGATTCATCACAGACAAGGTTTTTCTTGGAGACCACAGAGATCATCCTGAGGCTGCTTTCTTTCCTGTACCCTTTTGGGATAGAGTTGGGTGCCTAAGAGAGTCCCCATCCCATGTGACATTGAGTTAGACCCAACAGCTGCAGTGTAGCCCTGCTTGCAGTGCTCTGCCAAGTTGTGACGGACCTCTGCCAAGGAGTGTGTCTCCTTTGATTTCTCTGGTTGTAGTTTTGTGGAGGTCAGTCTGAGACTACAGATTTACTGGTGCTGGGGTCGTGCCAGCAGGGTGATACGCTTGGGGTAGCACTCTGTTGGCCCCAGCAGGCTTGGGGGAGCAGCAAGTGTGCAGCAGCCAGCACAATGCACTGCTGGGGACTGCTGCCTGTCAGCTGCTATGCACAGACCCACTCATGGGGGCAAAGACCCAGGAGCTGGGCATGAAAGAGTGTGACTTCTGTGTGAAGGATGGAGATAGCCAAAGAGATGAGGCTTAGGGGAGAAAGTCCTTACCTGTAAAGTGCTTTCAAGTTGGGTCAGTCTGGGACAGTTCCGCTTTCATGAGCATTGAACCTCAGCTAACATTAGAAAACAAAAACCTAAGGGATGCTATTGATAGTAAGGCCAAATAGAAATGAGAGCGGAAAAATCAAGGTTTCAATTGCTGACTTCCTAAAGTTTAGACCTGTGCCCTGAGTTGGAGTGTGTAGCTCAGGATTTGCAGGACCAAGCTATTGGTTGTCGAGGGTAGGATTGGCCTGTGTGTATGTAGGTGTTCATGCACATGTTTTCATCTTCTTTGTACAGGGAACCTGTCTAACTATAGATAATTTAAGATTTCTGCTGCAGCAGTTTATAGCTTTTGTAGTAATGTTTCAAGACTCCTTGCAGCTCTTTCTCAGTACTAAGATACACCACCAAAGCAGAGCAAATTGCTACATGATTTTAAACACTTTAATAAGAAGACAGACTGTTAAGACATGACAATAATTACCTACAATTAGAGTTCTTTTTTCTCTCTTACTTCTGTGCTCTGGGTTTCATTGATGGAACGGTTTTAAAGATGGAGATTTAGAGGTTCCTGGAAAGACCTGAAAATTCTATATTTGAACACATTCAATCTCTGGAAGTACTTAGCCCTGCCTATGGAAGCAGCAGAAAAAGCCAGAGCTGACTCCATGGGCTGTAAATTATGAAAGTCTGTCTCCAACCAATATTGCAAAGCATCACATTTTGAAACGTGGCCAAAATGATAATGATGAAACAAAACACCAACAAAAAGAGCCCTTCTTTTTGAATCCAAGTGAAAAGGAATTTGGTTCATGTTTAGACTGCCTAAGGCACAATGTGGGGAGCTGAAAATTGCCCTTTGTATCGTGAAGTGGTAGGGCATCTCCAGTGTTTGTACTTCAACTTGCTTACAAGTGATGGTAGCTAATTGATATCCTGCATTATACCTTTACCATGACAAAGGGTGTTAAGAATTATTCAGGAAAGAGCTGTTTGCATGCAGGTGACCACTTTATGCGTGTGACTGCTGGCTGGACAGCCCTGGGGGGAAGCAGAGGGAGGGGAAGTGCAGGCTTCAGCTCCCCTTTTTTTTTGTTCATTAAAACAACAGCATTGATTTTCCCAGGTCAAAGCCAGGCCATTTCATGCAGCAAATCTGTGTTGAAAGGGATCAGAGTAATCATTTTTTACACGCTTGACTACTGCATGCCAGCACTGAGCTTTCAGCCACATGAACATAGGAATGATTTAATAGAGGAAATGGCAGCAGGCTATTGTGCACAGTGAAGGCTCCATGTAACATGCATGACTGAGTCGCACACCATTAGGCTGGGTGTAAATAAAACCTGCTCCTGACACTGCCACAGAATTACCTCACTGGAATGCCTCCACCACTCTCCTGTTGGGAGCTAATGCTCTGGCTGCAGAGCCACTTCCCCCTCCAGCATCTGCCTTTGCTGCCCCAGCGCTGGGGGAAGAAACAAATACCTCTTAAACCAAAACCCAGTCTGAAGTGAGATAAATGTTTAGAAGAGACTCTGATAATTTTTTGCTGAGAATAGTGAGTGCTGAACCCCCTGTTGATGTGCATCTTCCCTGGAGCACCTCCCAGATTACTCGTCAACCTGCCACGCTGCAGGAGGGCTGCTTCCTGATCTGGTTTCAGCAATGTTCATTTGCCATCTCTAAACTGCCCTGAAAAGCTAGCTCCTTTTAAAGTGAGGCAGTAATTCAGGAAGCAAGGTTAAGAAATTAAGTGTGTGGGTAGATAAACATTAGGAGTAGTCTGTACCTCAGCATGTTCCTTAGTACAGAAGTAGCCTATTTAGTATAGGTTTGGATGGAATGTTATAAACAAGGGCTGCTTTATTTCTATATACAGCAAGTAGTGGTTTCTAGCCTCAAGTGTCCTTGTACTTATTGATTCACAACTGCAGAATTGCATACAAGTCAACATAGAATTCAACCTGAATTATTTTACAGTGAGGTGGACATAGAAGATTTTTTTCTCTAACGATAGATCCTTTCAGTGTTTCCTATTCCAGGTGTTTAGGTGCAACATAGTCCTTCCCATGTAATCTGAGTTGCCAAGATGAGCAAATGTTGTTTAGATTTTCTGGCAATAAATGCCTGAGTTATTTGGTGTTTGGAGTACTATGGCTATGTGCTCTGCACTGGGGAAAGTGCACTATAAAATAAACTGGGAGAAAGGAGGTCAAAGAAATGGGGAGGAGTTGGTTCAGTCATGTACAGTTGCCCACAAGGGCAGATCCTATTAGGAAATGGGAATGAGAGAAGTCAGCACTGTGTTTTCAACTCAAACAAAGCAAAAGCCCCATTGTCAGACAGTGAGGAGCAGCAGGGGGAGCAGGATATACAATCTCTGCTAGTAAGCAACCAGCTTGAGGCTACATTTCAGGTTGATGCTATTGCTACTGGAAGCATAGTATTCCTTGGAAATGATGCCACAGAAGAAACGGTGGGAGCTTAGGGACACTGCTCTGCTTAACCAGGGTTGGGTTTTGTAATCGCCTGAGTTTTGTTGGATTGTCTATTGAGAAAAAACAAAATGCTGAACAACAGGTTCTGTACAGAAAGGCAGCTTAACCTCCCATAACATTAAGTGCAGTGGGGAATAGCTTTGGCTCCACATCCTGCCTTTAAGCACACACTATAAACTACCAAAATTATGATGTATCAAGTTACAGTTTAATTTTCTGTTTGGAATACCTTGAAACTGTTTTGCATCCCATTCAGGTATATCCTGCTTTGAAGATATATGCATCAGGCTTCTTTTCATGAAGATTTTGCATTTATACTTTTGCCTTTACCTTTTTCATAGAAAAGATGCTCAGGCTGGAATGTGTGCTTGGAAAGCAATCTGAGGGGAACACTCAAAAATATACAGTACTTAAGCAAAACCAGACCTCTTAGAATTTCTGCCCTGGTCAACACAAACTTTTATGAGCACACATCTTTATGTAGTTGGGCAATTTTGCTGAGGTCAATGAGTCTTCTTGTCCTTAAAGTTACCCTTACATACCTGTCTGGCTTGGTCTGTGTTTCTAATACCTTAAGACCTCTCAGGGCTTATCTTTGCTGAAGTATTTTGTAGCTTCAGTGCCCCTCTTTGGTTAGATTGGCTTTCAGGCTGCACACCTCCACTGCTATATTACTCCCTTTATCTTAATTTTAACCTGGCCAAACTTTAACCTATAGCTCAAGGTAGAGCAAAAGCTAATCTTGTATTATGTGCATTTTTAGAGCTATGTCATACTCTAATTATTCATACCCAAGCTGTGCTCAAGAGGGGTTATTCCGAGTGTGGATAAATTTAAACTAAGTGAAAAACATATTCTCCAAGACATTTAGCAAATGGCGGGTTGCTTTACATGCTGTATGGTCATAAATGCCACTATTCTGTCTTGGTTTCAGCTTACAGGATTTCTTTCAGTTAGATTTTTGGTATAAATTTCTGGTTTTGAGTTGAAGAGTGAATACCATTTGCCTGGTGGGAGGGTCAGTCAGTTTGCCAAGGTGCTGGGCAGGGTGCACATTCTCCCAGTCTCAGCCAGTGGGGCAGAGATGGGAGGGACTGGTTAAGAGCTGCTCCTGCTGAGCATCCAGGCTCATAAGGAGCCTTCATAATATGTGTGCACAGCAGCAGAGAAGTGATGTGCTGTAATTCCTACAAAGCATTTTATTTATTATATAGTAAAAAATTATGAGATCCTAACCCCATCAACTTCTCACAATAAATTCGTGACTTCAAATGGGTTTTTTCTATGTAAATGGAAAACTGTATTCATTTTAACAATTTAATTGTTGTGTCTGCATGGATGAGCAAACTGTCAGCTGTTTTGTGACACGCACCATGAAGCTTTGCTTTGGCTGTATCTCTTTACTGATCCCAATTAAAGTGAAATCAGAAAAAATAGAGGCTAAATGGATAGGTCAGTGTCAGGAGTCTCCTGTCAAAAGACATTGTTATTCTCTGTACCTGGGCTAATAAGCAGCCTATTAATCAGTGCATGTTTAGAATAAACTGGATTCCGTTTTGCCTGACTGCAAAGATGCAGGAGATCCTTCATTTTATTTCTTCCCAAAGCACCCTGAAGCTCAGATAAATCATCTTGAGTCACCATTCAAGATAAAAAGACATCACTCTTTCTCTTTCTTCTCTGCCTCACGTGCGGACATACCTACTGCGATGGGGCAGGGAGACCTGTGCTGACAACCCCTGCATCCCCCAGGAGCCCCTGGCTGGATGGCAGCAAGTCTGCCCGCCTCAGGCAGCTCTGCCCTGCCACATTGCCCTGCTGAGAGCTTTGTTGTGATAACCCATGGGCTATCCAAGCGCAAGCTCTGGCTAGAAAAACATAATAAGCTCATGTTAGCACGTCTCTTGCCACTACTGTAGTCTCTGCTGCCTCTTATCTGAGGAGTAAGCGCTATTAGCAGAGCCTCAGGACAGAGCCCTCCTAGACCACAGGCTTCTGTTTCTCACTGAGCTAAATGGATATGAATGGCAACTAAATGCAAAAACATTTACCATCACTCCTCTAATTCGTATGCTGGTGACATCTGCTTTGCTTTGCTCCAAATAAAAGCCTGGCATTGTTCTCATGGCAAGGTGAATTGCAGACATCCAGCTGCATTCCCAGACTGTCTCAGACCTGGGCTTTGTTTTTCCAGTGGAGATGCTTTAAAAGTGCCCCATTACACAAGAAGGTGGCGTTAACAGCCACAGTGAGGAAAAAAGGAAGAGGGAAGGAAATCAAACATCACAGAAAAAAGGCACTAACATAGTCATAGTTCAGCCATGCATGGGAGAGCTGGACAAAAGGAATTTCCAATAGCTTGCTTCCTTGAAATGCTAGAGCTAGTCCAAAAGCATGGCATGAAAGAAGACATGACCGTCAATGTGGGGCACAAGGTAAAAAGAATTAGCAGTACTCAGCTGCATTACAGAGGAGGTCAGATCTGATTCTTGTAAATCTTGCTGGCCCTAAAAGTTGACAAGTAGCAAAGATAGGAAAGAGATTGCTTTCCCACTCAGATAAAATTTGAAAGACTGCTACTGTGAGACACCATGGCCAAAAGCCTAAAATATATTTTAAAATGTATTTGATGCCTAAATCCTTTTGGTCTTGAGTGACACGAGGGATGTACTCAGTGCCCTTCACATCTAAGCAAGTGGAGGGCTCATTTCCCAGGAAAGGCTGAGCCCATTGCAGGATGTCTCCCTGCATGCAACAAAATCTAGTAGTCCACCACCCTGTCTCACATCTCTTCAAGTCTGCATCTGCTTTCACCATTTGGTTGCCTTTCTCTAGCATCACTGACTAAAGCCATTCTGAGCATTGCAGTATATTTGGGTCTTCCCAAACTGTCTCTCGTTGTCACTTTTTAGCTATGGTAATGGGTCAGGTCTTGCTTTTCCTTATATTAAGATCTGATTCTTCTCTTGATCAGGCAGTTTAATTGAGAGATTAACTGAAATGCATTCGAGGTAAGTTAATACTGGTATTGACTCCCAGTGACTGGTACCACAGATCTAAAATAACTCCTACTTGCTGGTATTTGTGAGGTTTCATTTTTTCTGGCATGGGCTTATTTGCTGGCCTGCAAAAATAGTAGTAAATACAATTTAATACTGTTGGGCAACACTTTTAAATTGGAAGAGGGGAGATTTAGATTAGACACCACAAAGAAATTCTTTACAGTGAGGGTGGTGAGACACTGGAACAGGTTGCCCAGGGAAGCAGTGGATGCCCCATCCCTGGCAGTGTTAAAGGCCAGGCTGGATGGGGCTTTGAGCAACCTGCTCTAGTGGAGGTGTCCCTGCCCATGGCAGGGGGGTTGGAACTCGATGATCCTTAAGGTCCCTTCCAAACCAAACCATTCTGTGATTCTATGATTCTAACTCTGTGATATGTGTCACAGGATGGGCAGCCCAGATCTCAGGTGGTTTGGTATAAAGGTGGCCCTATAGAGCTCTCTGTCTATATGCCTTGGTTGTGCTCTCCTTTTCTTGCATAGAGTTATCTGAGGTGCATTAAAATAAGAGCTCTGTAGTCTAGGCTTTGCAGATAGACAGCAAAATAGACTGTTCTCATCCATTTTAGAACTTTATAGGTTAATTACTGGTTACTAACTGCTGGTTTCTAGCACAGACTCCTGCACTCAGAAATCAATGGGATAAGGTGTGATAGTTTGTGAATTCAGCAAAGAAACCAACTCCCATGAATGAAACTAGACAATGCTTTGTTACTTGAAAATGCAAAAACCAGACAATCAATAGGTATTTTTCTTTGGGGATTTTTTTTTTTTGGCTTTCATTGAAGAACCAAGTTGGCAGATGTGTTGAAGCTATTTACATTCAAGTTTCAATAAACGTAGTCCTGGAGACTCCTCTAAATGATTTTATCTTGCTTTTAAAATAAAATCTGCATGATCATTCTGCATCCCTTCCCTGCTGGCATCAGTTTTGTTCTTGCAGCCAAGAGAGTCAGTTAATAGTTTCATTCAAACTTGCTGGCTCCAGCTTTTGTTTTGGGTTTCCCCCATCCCTTCTATTCCTGCTGTCTCCTATGGGGGACCCTGCTGGAGTTGTCAGCTACAAAACCTTTTATTCTTTTGAAACCCAGCTATTGCTCTGATTGTATTAAACCAAGGAAGGAAATGTAACCAGTTGTTTTTCCTTTTTTGTGTGTCTGTTCTTTTTCCCAACAAACCATATGCTCAACTTCCTCACAGCTGCCATCAGGCCAGTGACGTACTTTTTCTCCCTTGCTTTACCTTAGGCCCTGACTTGGCAACTCACACAGCAGATGCTTTCCATATGGCATAGGCTTTATCAACCATGGTACATTTTCAGCTATTGCAGTGCTCTCATCCACTGTGCTGGTATTGTGAAGCAGGGTGGGTGTGCATGGGCACAGGTATTGAAGCAGACACAGTGACTAACCCTTCTGCCAGCCCATCCTTCTTGCTGCTTTCTTGCCCATCACCAGTGCTGCATTACGTGCATAAGTGGGAAATGTTTTTGAAGAGTAATTGCCTCATGAGAGACAAGGCTAATGCAACTCTGGTGGCAAGCTTAGTTGTTGCAGGCATTTTGTCCTCTCTAGTGTTTTTACTTCTTGCCAGCCTACAGCGGTGTTATGCAAAGGACTAGGTGATGGTATAGTGGTGCTCAACTGTATAGTAAAAAACTTGAATATCAAAGTCCTTTTTGTGCTGTGTTTAAAAAACCTGAAAGCCACACCTTCCCTGGAGATCATCTATGCAGTGGCTGGGTAATGCTTGCATTTGGCTGTAAGAGCCAGCAGAAGTGAAGAGATAAGAAATCAACCTGCTCTCACCATTCATTGACATACCTGTACACACCGAGACCTGAGCAAAAGGAAGCAGGCAGAAGCTCTGGAAACTTTAGGGTACATATGCCCTGTGAGGATCAAATCCAGAAGTCAGGTACCAAAGAACATGTGAGGATCTGACTCTGGGTGAGTAGGTACAACACATTGCAGCTACATTTTACCCCAACTTCCATGGCCTCCTTGGGTTTCCACTCCATTTTCTTCTGAGTGTAAGAAGGCTGAATATATAGTTTGGAAACATGTCTGAAGATGATAGAGCAGAAAGGAGAGGCAGTAACTGTGCTAACATGAAAATGCAATTTCTGCATTTGCAGGTTCACAGAGACGGAGGCTTATTCCAGCTTTATCACTTGATACCACTTCTCCAGCAAGGAAGCCTGCCAACAGTCCTGGCGTCCGCTGGGTGGATGGTCCCCTACGAAGTGGGCAGAGAGGGTTGGGGGAGCCCTTTGAGATCAAAGTCTATGAGATTGATGATGTGGAGAGGCTCCAGCGGCGACGAGGTGGGGACAGCAAGGTGAGTGCAATCCATGTAATCCATGTCTCCCTCCTCCTGGAAGGTATAAGGGGGAATTTGGATTATGTGATCAGAAATGTATATAATTAATACAACAGGCAGCAAAACCTATTATGTCATTTAAGAGCAGTCATGACTCAAGTAATGCCTAATTCCGTAGCAGTTAACAGACATTGGCAGGAAAACAGACATCTGACAGATGCCAATGGCATCCTGCCTTGTGTTAGAAATAGTGTGACCAGCAGAAGTAGGGAGG
>BJBW01005099.1:0-57965 GCA_004320125.1 Scolopax mira
TGGTCAGTTGGGGTCAGCTGTCCTGCCTGTGTCTCCTCCTGCCTTTTTGTGCACCCCCAGCCTGCTTGCTGTCAGGGTGGTATGTAGAGCAGGAAAGACCTTGGGAGCTTAGCAACAACCAAAACCACCAGTGTGCTGTCAACACCCTTTCCCATCCCAAATCCAAAACACAGCACTGCCCCAGCTGCCAACAAGACATTAGCTCCATCCCAGCCGAAGCCATGACAATCTATAATTCCCTTGTGATTTTAGCGAATCAGGCTTTTCTCCTGTGGTTCATGACGTTACCTGAATCTTTTGATAGAACTGCAACCCTGTCATTTCCATCTGGTTGTAATTCGTACATAATATAAATTTGTCAAAGGCTTTCAATGATACCATAAACTACTAAAGCACTGTTCAAAATTTAAAATAAAAATCTTGACACTGTTTATAATTGTACAAGGTACTGTCATACATTAACTTTCATAATACACAGGAAAGATTAAAAATTTTATTTAGATATTAAATGCACATGTAAGTATGCATGCCCATTACATTCCTTTGATGGTAAATATAATTTATTAATATAATTCTGTGCTAATCAAGAGACTCCTATATCTGTGCATCTCATTGCACACATCGTTGCATCTTCTCTGTGCATCATGAGATTCTGAAGTGTCTCGAATGAATGTATTCCAGCAAACAAGGATATTTATCTATAACAAATATAAAGGACATCTGTCATGCTAGCTGTCATCTAGCAATAAGCTAAAGCAGTAAATAACAGATCCGGGAATGGGTTGGTGGGTATTTCATTCCCCATGAGCCAACTCAATAACAGTTTGTTGGCTGTATCTCTTGTCATCTTCCCTGGAGCCAATGGTGTGCTTTATTGACCTTAATAAGCACTATAATAAATCTAGTATAAATGACAAAAACTCTGCTCTGTAATGAAAATCTGATAGCTTATCTGTCATGTTGTCCTGTGTAAAGAGTTATGTTCATTCTGCCCTGTCCCCCAGGACATTGCCATTAGATATGCTGCAAGATTATGAACTTCCACAGAATTTTATATGAGCTACATCTTGTAGCTTTTCTATACAGTGGTATTTCTCCCAATCTCATTTTTGATCTTTATTAAATTGAATCCTGTTTTCTTCTGTCTTTTATTTTTATGACTTCTTTAACTGAATGGTCTTATCAGCAGAAGAAAAAAGTGTAAGTGAAAGAAAAGTAGGTCCACATTGTACATCATCACTTTTCGAAGTACAATTAGATGATAATGAAAAATTTGTATTCAGAGAGCAGTTCGGTCATTCTCACTGCATAATTTTCAGCCCAAGAAGCAGCTCTGACGTGCACATTTTCCAACACTGAATAACTAAAACTAAGTACCTAAAACTATTGATTTTGGGAAACGTTTTAAAACATAGTTCACTTCAGAATTACTTGGACTCCAAGTCATTAGATATAAGTATGGTGGCACCAGTTTTGAGATGTGAATTTTAAGGGCTGTTTCAGAACTTCCTTAGTGGCAGTGTTTTCTTCATTTCACCCTAGATTAGTAGAAACATAGACCATTTGATGATTTTATATAAAGTCTTTACGTACAGACTTTAAAAATCTAAGGATTTTTGACTGTCACTACTTGGATGACCTATTCATGTCTGCAGACCTAAGTGTCATTTCCACCCCTGTAGACTGTGATGTTCCTGACAAAGCACAGCTCTCAAGAAATACCAGCTGCTTCACAAGTCACATGTGTACTTGTGTGCTTTTATCAGGAATATTCAGTACTGACCCTTTGTGCCAGGCTTCCAAACAAAAACTGAAGTATATTTAGAAGCTGGATTGCACCTTGTTAAGTGAAAAAGCTTCATAATTACTTTATTTGAAAGTTTTCAAAAGCTGAATACTGCCAGCAGTTGAGTCAAGAAATACTTTGCTGATTTTTATTTCTTTGCTGCACAATGTCCAAGTTTCAGTGAGGGGAATTAGACATAATATGCCCCTTTTGGCTGCTGTTTTATCATGGTGAGCATAAAGAACAACTGCAAAAGATGTCATGAGGTTACTGTATTGTGAGCACTGATGCCTGTCTGTCAGCATTTCATATTTTGCTACAGAGCAACATATAGATAAGTCTAAAGCTGAAGTCAAAGCAATTTGACAATAAACTTTTACAAAATGAAGACAATAGTCTCTTTGTTGGCCTGTTTCAGACGCTTCAGTCTCCATTCTGTTTCCTGCTGGCATTATTTTTGGGGGTATCAATTCTGCCTTTGTGAATTTTTTAGGAATAGTGTAAGACTGGACAAAGAAAACCTCATGAATGGATGTGATGTAGTTTGGACAAAAGATGCTGGGGGAGGACTAGAGAGGAAGAAGTGGTCACTGTGAGTGTCCTATCATACCATCCATTGTATAGTCTGGGTAATTTAAGGTCACTCAGGAAACAAAATCTCCCATTCCCCCAAAACAAAAAACGAAAACCATTCTGAGTGACACTTTAAAGCAGTTGTCTTCTGTCTACTTCTAAGAAGTAGAGACTTCTTAACTACAAAACGCTCTTGATATGTATGAACTGGTAAGCCTTATGTGAAATTTATGCTCCTACAAACCTCCCCACTCCCTTGCTGTGCCAGCAGAGCATTGTGCTTTGCAGTGGCACTGCACTGTCCCATTGCAGAGGTTAGGGAACAGCTCTCAGAGCTCACATAGGTGCAGAAGAACAACAGAATATCCACAGGACCAGGAGTGTCACACAAAACTTCCCTCTTTAGGGGCTCTCCAAGTTGTGCATGGATGGGCATGGCTTAGGCAGAAGTGCAAAGGATTTATGGATTTGCCATGCCCATGAAGCAGCGTGTACTAATGAGCAGTTGCAGACTGAGGCTTGGGCAGCAGTTTCTTGGCTGAAATTGGAGCTACTTTCCCACTGCATCACTGTTCAGAGTGCAGTCCAACTGAGCATAATTTGTCTCTCAGTTACACAGCTGTAAATCCCAGCCCACTTCTAGTAAGACTGTGGGAGTAACTTCCAATTAGATAAAAATAGCATTGGGTATATTTCATAAACGTTGTTATCTACTGTAAATGTTTAAAACAGGAAGGATTTGAAAATTACATTTTAAATTGCTCACACATCACTTCAGGTTCCTGGGTTTTAGTGCTGAACAGCAGCTAGGTTTTTTTAAGGGCCGCCTTAGGCAAGATTACTGTCACTCGATGCAGTTTAGCAAAGGCATAAGCACAAGCCCACCTTTATCCAGTTGAGACATCATGGCAAGCCAGACGTGTAGGGTGAAGTATGAGTCTATGAACTGCTGCCCAGGCTGCCTGCTGCTGCATACACACAGAACTCCCTGCCTTAGCAAAGGCTCCGGGCAGTCCCAAAAGCCCACTCACGTAGCAATAACTTGGAAACTAAAGGTACCTATCATCAGCAACAGCAACAAACAGGCAGAGGTGAATATGTGAGGAGTGAGGAGAAAACCCTGCAAGGGCTTGAGCAGGTTCCTAGCTTGTAAGCATCTTGAGAGCATCTTTTCACAGCATGCATAACTAATTTGCTCGACAGAACCCTGCTCAGACTTTTCAAACAATTAACATTTTACATCTAAACATGAAAAACTTTTTGGCCTTAATGTTTCTTCAACTTGAGTCCTTTTAAAACCACTTAGACTATTAAGAATGATTAAATGTTGCTACACAGCCATATGTAACAACAAATATACATACTTTTTCTCTAGACTTAGTTACTCTCTTAGAGCTGGATCCTTATCTTGCAGAAGTCAGACCAAGTACTGGGAAAATGACAATTCTGGCTGAAGTACTCTTACAAGGAGAACCCTTTAGTGTCTTACCTTTGGAAAGATCCATTTCCTACATGTCGCATCCTGAGTGCAGCATGAAGGCAGAAGAGGCCTTATAAATGCCACCCCATTCCAGCAGTGCCACTCTCACACAGTGGGGACATTGCAATGACTCTGACTGCTAGAAGTTCCCAATAAACACGAAGTATAGTGGTAGAAGAAGGTGACTTTCAGTACAAGGTTTGAATTATTTATCTCCCTTCCCTAAAGGCAGGTGCTTTCCACTGCAGTAATCCAGCCACCTGAGTAACAGGAAGACTTGAATTTCTAATCAAGTTAAAACACCCAAGTGTAAACACAGCACTGAGCCTGAGATGTGCAGTCCTTTCATCTATTGCTTCCTGGGAACAAAAGGAAAACCACTGCAAGTGCGTTAGCCTTGTGCAAAGAGAAGAGATGGGAATTAACGTCAGAGAAATTATAGAGAAAAGGCAGGCAAGACCACTGCAAACAAATCACCCCACCTGGCTCCTCAGCTCTGCTCCTTGGACCACAGGTGAGGTCTGACTGTGCCCACAGCAGACAAATCCTTGCTTATAGGGACAGGGTGAAGTGACTATTTGCAAAAGAAATCCCTGATCTGACTGGGTGTGAAGGGAAGAGCACTCAGAGGCTGACACAACCCTTTTTGTTCCCTGTTAGAAAATCTTGCTGTAGATGTATAACCTCAGGAGATGATAACTTGGTCATTTTTAGAGAGTCCTAACTTGGGCCCTTCACTGTCCATATTTCTTGGTGTTGCAACAAATGGCGACTGGGTGTGGAAGCTTCCTTATATAAAGAAAAGGGAAGAGCTTCCCCAGTTCTAATATTACTGGCTAAGGATGGGTCCCAAACCACAAGCGCTTCAGTCATGGAGTGAGTCAGTATCCTCTGAGAATGCCATTAATAACAGGAAAGACAAAACACACAACCCTAATTTAGCACACATTTTCCTCTTGAAAACATTCAGCTTCATCTTTTGATGTTTACTTTTTTTATGTTAGCTTTTTCCCGAGACTAGATTCACCTATTTTTCTGAAGATAAGAAGAAACCTTCTCCCATTACTGCTAGACAAAAGTTGATGTTGATGCTAAATATAAGCCTACAAAGCTGAGCTACTGTCAGCTAGTAGTTTATTTAGGTTGGTCAAAAGCAAAGGCTGCTCTGAATTCAACGAAACATCTTTATTTTTAGTCAGGAAAAAATATCCTACAGATTTGTTGTCACCAAGAAGTTTAGTCTAGAGAACTGTCAGACTTGATGATCTTAAAGGTCTTTTCCAACCTAAATGATTCTATGAGAACACTTTAGAAATTGCCTCCCTCAGCCAAGGCAGAGCCGTGCTGCCGGATTGCTGTTGGGTAGACAAACAGCGGCTGCGGTGCTTTACCTGTGTACAGAGCAAGGGCTTGATTTCTTGTGGTTTTTACTCTGATAACTGTGAGTTGGAGGGATACCACTCTTCTGCTTACCCTCCATATATCCGCTGACTATTTTGCCAGATTTCTCTTCAGATGATTTCCCTCCATCTAACTTGATTCTGCTGGGATTTTCACACGGATACGTTGCTCTTTGCTTCCTCTCTGAAGGGTTTTCCACTCACTTTTGAAGTTTTTTAACTTGGATAAGAATTTGTGCTAGATGCAGAAGAAGGGATTAGTTGTGTTGCAGGGTTTCTAGAAGGCTTTGGAATGCTTTTGAGTAAAAATCTCTTGCAAAGATTCAGTAGTTTTCTAATAGAAAAAATTACTGACATAATAACTGAAAGGCGAAACCCATGTATACTGCACTGTGGTATTCAAACTTCTGACCACAAACACACACACAAAACCTTCTCAGTTGTGGAATTCTGAAGTAGATGGGGGGGGGGGGGGGGGGAAGAGAAAATAGGAGTCACTACTTCTACTCTTTCTGGAATTCTGTTTGCAGCAGCTGGGCAGAAAAGGCATGAGATTCTAGTAGAGCACTTGTTGGGATGGGTCCCCACAGGTGTTAACTGTTTCAAGAAAGCACTGGCAAAGATTAAAATGCAAATTATTTCCCAGTTTCTCTTTAAAAACCCATTGGAATTAGGGGGTCTTCCTACTGTCACTATGTTGGAAAAACACCTGTTTTCCTACTGTTTTTGTTACTCAAATGTTAATGACTGTATTTATGGAATTGTTCTCTACTTTATTTTCTGTTTACAGTTTGCTACTGCATCCTGTGCAAATCCTGTAATTCATTGAACAAGAAAAGAATGAGCATTGCTATGGTTTTATTGGTGTTAGGGGAATGGTATAGGGCAGAGCAGTTGGGATAAGAATCAAGGGAAAAAGAAGATACGGTGTCATGTATCCTTTAACGAGCCTGGAACTAAGCATCACTGCCATGTCTTTCCAGTCCACTAGTTGTCATATGTTGTAAATAAACATAAACACCAAATACTGCTCCAGGCAGACTGCAGGCCAAGAATGTTGCTAGGACCGGGCTTACTAACTTCCACAGCTTCCTCTACCATCTCAAGCTCAAGTGTTTAGTATATGTGCTCACAAAACAAAGGTTTTCCTATTTCTAAATAGGGACATAAACTACCTCAGCAGCCTTTGATTCTATTCTGGGACAACTGATGTAAGCCAGGAACTTAGTTTTTGTTTGTACCAAAGAAATTGCATGTTTATTCACTTGAATCCTTTCAGTAAATAAGCAAATCTATAAAGTTACGGTTCAACCAAGACCTAAACATATTCTAAAATTATACATGAATAAGACATTAAATCAAAGCAAGTGGTACATTTGGGTAAATATTTCAGCTAGTAAAACTGAATTTTTTCATATCACATCAGTGCAATACCAGGGAAAGTTTTGAGAGGATTCAGGCAAGATTTGTAAAGTTGTACATTTGATTACAAAAGGATGCAATGATCAGATTTCATTTTGATGAACTCACAGGCATGCTGTGAGATTGCTCCCCAACACGAAACAAAACATGAGAAGTGAGAGGAACCTGGAAGGTCAAATCTAAGATGCCAAGCTACAGGGTTGAGGTAGCCTTGCCCTTTGCACATATTACAGCTGAGGGAGAACAGTAAATGGTGGGGATGGAGTGTGGACATTGTTTAAACTGGGCTGAGTTGGAGAAGGCAGACTTTGATTTATATTGCTGATGGAACAGCTGCAGTGGCTTAAGGTATGACTGGCCCTCACTGGGGCTTGCTGGTCTTTTACTGAAGATTTTTCCTGCTGTAGCACTGCCAGTGGCAAGGAAAGTGTGGGTGTTCTTTGTTTGCCTCAGCAGAAACAAAGATGACATAGTTTGAATGTCTAGGGGAAGTGTTTTGAACTAACCTGGCTTATGTGGCACCAAGGCAGCAAAAGACGCCCTTGCAGGTTCCCCCCCAGGCTCTGCTCGGGGGGTGGTAACTTTCAGAGGGGGGTAGCAATGTGTTGCACAGGTCTGGGTACCCAATAAATAAACTTGTGCATAAACCGTGACTGCAGGGTTTGCAACTCTGCGTTGCCTTAATGCATGTGTCTTTAAACAGGCTTCCAGGGTGAAGACAAGGAAAATAGATTCACAACCTGATTCAGAAGAAGGTGAGAAAAGCTTTCCTTTCTTTTCAGGCTTTTCCTTATGCTTCCCCACTCTCTTTATCCCTTAACTGATTCTAAGCTTTTTGATAGCCTTTGTCTGTCACACCTCTATTTTTCTTCCAGGAGATGTAGTTAGGTGACAAGCTAACGCACTTGTACAATACAGCTTTCTCTGTTGGTACTTCTAAAAGCTCTGTTCCAAGCAAATAAACAGAATTAATGTGAATACGGTGTGATTAAGGTTATAAGAGAAGAAGAGCTGGATTGAGAGATGCTGGTATGGAAGAAATGTAGCGAAGGGTCAATGGGGCTCAGGCAGCCTAGGGTGACAGAAACTGCACGTAGGCAATAGCCTGCCACCACAAGCAGTGAAGGGCCCAGAAAGAAGCAGGTCACTTCATGACAGAGATGCAGGTCACTTCCATGAAAGAGACTGCATAAAGAGGCAGCCTAAGGATGGTAAAGAAGGGAGAGGAAGGCTCTGCAAAGGCAATGCCTGGGGGCTGAGTAGAATTCATGAAATAGGTAAAAATATGGGGAGTTGGAAAGCTGACTACCTTCATAAACGTGCTGCCAGCACATTTATGTGGCTCTATCTCATTGGAAAAAAAACAACAGGTGGAAGTCTGTGAATAAAATCATGTAATAGAGATGGGAATGGAAATGAAAATAAAACTCAGAATCTCCCAGGTAGAGATTCTGGTCAGAAAACAAGAACTTAACACCCTCTGCCAGACTCCAAGCTGATAGGGCTAAATACATTGTAATATGGAAATCCAGCTCCACAATAACACTTTTGTATTTGAATATCCTAAACAAGGAATGGCCCTGCTATTTTGCATATGTGGTCATCACAGAAGGTATCACATCCTTGGTGTCTGTGGTTGTTGTGGGGGACTTGTACAGTTTTCTCATCCAGGACTCCATAAAAGTACTTGGACTGAAACTACAAACAGGACAATTAGGGTGTAGAAAGGTTAAAGTGATGGAAGAAGCTTTTGGGATTCAGAAGAGAGAGAGAGGCTGAAGAAGCCAAGAAAATGTCTCCCAGCTTTTTTTCTTCATTCTTACTGAGAGTTTGTTTACACAGAAAAAAAATGTTGAAAAGACTTTATGTTACAGTAGCTATAAATGAAGCTGTTACAAAATCTGCCAGCACTTGACTTTTTATTTATTTATTATTCCTAGAGGTTAATAACTAAAGTTCATATGTGAGTATGAATAATTAATTTCACCCATTGCTTGTCACAAGTAAAAGCTAGGTTTATCCGGACAGGACACGGTTCAGCATAACAGGACCCAGTGCTAAAGTACCTCGTATCTCATGGAGCTCACAACTCTTAGTCGGACACTTAGCTCCCAGTACAGCACAGGGGGAGATCTGGCTTACTACAAGCTGGATTCAGAAGCAGAAGGCGTCTGTCCAGCCTGGTGGTTAAGTCTTCACCTGAAGTGAATCCTTTAATTATTTTGAAAGTTAGGACCAGGACCTGGAACTGGCTTTGAAACCCAAGCACGTGCTTGTGAAGGAGTTACGATGGACTGGGTTTTTGATGGACTGATGGGTTACAATGGACTGAATCCAGGTTTTTTGCTCTGCGCAGATCGTGACAGTTTTGGCTGGAGCAATCTTTTCCTTCATTGTGCCTTCAGATGCTGCGTGGTAGCAAACCGTGCTCTGTGCTAGCAGTCTGCCCGAAGGCTGTCACTCTCTACAGAAATACTTCCTTCTCACAATGCCTTGTGCCTGAACTCTGAGATTTTGTTGGACAATATCAATGCCAAACATCTTGTGTACCAAAAATTAGCTAAAACTTGACTGGAGCTCGTAAGTGCAATAGCAGCCCCAGAGAATAAACACAAGCAATGGTTAAACTGCTCTTCTGGAGTAAGTTTAGAGAAACAGAAATTCTTACCAGAAATGCAGACCATATGCAAAGCCACTCTGAATATGAAGTATGGCATGGACAAAGACCCCAAGGGGAAAAATCTGAAAGCACATTTTGGAGATAGCACCGCATGAAATGAGGCCTTGGGCTGGGAGGAAAGAAACATTCTGCCTCATTTTGGTGAGAAGAAAACTTTAATTTAGTCTCCTTTTAAATGATAAGATCGAATTAACTTAACCTGTCATTCAATTCTTCAACTGAAAACAATTCACATGTCTGACAGAAGGGGTAGCAGTGCCGTGGGGTAAGGCTTCAGTGCAGCCATTAAGGGAAGGAAAGCTTCTCCAGAGGGTGATGCAGAGAGAGGGCTTTTGTGCAATAAACCTGTCAGGCATGCAAGAGCTAAAGCCATCTCAGTTCAACAATACCACTGCAGAAAAATAGCAGCTATAAAAATGAGGTAAGCCAGGCAGGAACAAGGCATCACATGCATATAATGAAAACTCATCAGCCTTTTAAAATAATGATAGAATATAAAGCTTTTTAGCATAAAGATGTCCCCCACAGATTTTGTGTCAAGGTTGGGACAATTGAGTGAGTATGAATAGCGAGCAGGATCTCAGGACGTATGAAATGCACAGAAACCATCATCATAGATAGTAAGGCACAGTAAGACACGGGACTTGCATCAGAGCAACCTATTTGGTCTCAAACGCAGTTACTGTCATGGCCCTGAAGATACCACAAGTCCTGACCATCCTCACCCACTCCCCAAGGGCTCCCCACACCCTGCCCATGACCTGGTGTCCCCTGGCTTCCCTACTCCTGTCTGGGATGTGGGATGGGTCCTGGCTACAAGGGTTTGCCATCAGCCACCCTGGGGAGCCCCTGATGCTTCCAGCCCTGGGGAGCTACCAGTCCCCATGGTGCCCTGACTGTTTTGGTAGATGAGAATGGGAGGAAAAGTTTTTTTTGAAAAAGTAACAACTGGAATCTGACCAAGCCTGCTCAAGGTGCTGAATGAGTTAATGGCTTATTGAGGTGCAGTCATGTCAATGAACTTCGTAATAAATGCAGGTGCAGTAAATCTTTAGAAAAAGGTCCTACAAATTTAGTCTGTGGAAATTCCCAGTGAAGAAACACAGCTCAGGTAAAACAAGATTTATAAGTAACTGGGCTTCAGTCAGGAAGTTGGTTTTGCCTCCAGAGCAGAAATGGAGAGAGCTGAATGCTATGAGAGATTCCCAGTTGTCAATAGAAACAGGAGTGGTTGAAATCAGTTTTAAAAGTCCAGGGTCTTACAAAAGTTGCAGCTGCTGAGACTACTTTGGAGTTGGGGAAGGAAGAAATGTTTGTCTTTTGTCAGACATTTTGGTCAAATATGCACTTTAGCAATCACAGGTAGAGGGAAGGAAGGTCATAAAAGCCGGGTGAAGATGTGCCCTGACACGTGTAATGCATCAAATTTAAGTGAGGAATAATAAAATTGTCTAACAAACCAGCTGAGAGTAGAGTCAACCGAGCAAATGCTGAAGCTGTAGTGTATGGAGCAAGAGAGAGGCTGGGGGAGAGGGGACCTGCTGGCCACCGACCACCTCACAATGTGGGAAGACCTTTATGGCCAGTGAGGAAGCATCTCATCAGGGAGGTGGAGCCGAGCCTCTGATCCGTTCCCAGTCCTTACCCGGACTGAAAACTGAGCCAGCACGCATGTGAGCAGCTTCAAAAGGAAGTAATTTACCTTAGGCACACAATCAGTGAAGGAATTTCTACCGATTAAAAGAAAATCAGAGCTGTGCAGAACTGGCCAAGTCTCCAGATGTTCACGGACGTATGGTGCTTTGTACAGCGTATCCGTGGGGTTTTCCAAATCCCAAAACAATTGCATAAAATGAGTAAGAAACCAGTCTGGGGTCCCTTTCAGAGCGGGAAAAGGAAACACCGTGTTTCAAACCCCTTTTCCTATGAAACACAGATGCTAGCCCTTTGCACTCTGTGAGGGGGACTGACACAAGAAGACAAAGAAGGAGAAAAGGACGAAGTTTGTTGGAGTGACCATACAAACTCCTCTCCCCTCCTCTCTGCTCCCCGAATCCCTCTTCCTAGCCCCCTCCTGCTCATGCTTCTGTGTGGTTGTTCTAAATCCTAAGAAAAGCCTTAAGAGTTTTACAGTCTTTTGCAACACATCCATGCCACAAGAGAATAATCATTCTTTCTGTGATATATTTTTAGGCTGCGTAAATCTGGTCCTATTCTATTGGTAATGGTTTCTTGCAATTTACTGAAGGACTCATTTAAAAAAACACAGGCTGCTTTTATTGGATGACAGATTCAAAGTTTTAATGAATTCCTACGTTGTTGTGCTTCATAGACCTGAGTACGTGCAATGCAGTAGCCAGACATGCACGTTACATTCCAATAGCATGGTGTCAAACAAAGTACTCAATCAGAAGTCAAAATAACTTAATAAATGCCCCCAATCTGACTCAGCCCTCCCCAAATTAGGGCTTGTCTGAGTGGGGAAGCTTTCTGGCACAGTGACTGTGGAAAAAAACCATTCGCCTGGAACAACTTTGGAAGTGCAGTAGTTTGGAATAGAGTTACAGAGCTTCCACATAGGATTTATACCATATAATCTACAGAGGAATAACTCTTTCAGCTAACTTCACTGTGAGCTGGTACTGTGTAGACAGGCGAATTCAGACGAAATCCTGGCCAGACCTTGAGTTTCAAAGCAACTCTAGGAAGGTATGAACCATATTCCTGGGTGTAGAGACTGAGGGGGAAGGGAGGGGACTGGTAAGAGAAGTGACCCCTCCCCAACGCAGCCCCCAGGACCCTGCTTAGCCTATGGGATGAATCCTGCCTGGTCTTGGCAGGCTGCAAGAGGGGCACTGCCTGGGGGACACTAGGATGAGCTTCAGACAAGGTGGGAAGCATTTCTGCTTTTGCTGCCAGGGGCTGCTGTGGCTGGCAACGGCAAGGAGAGCTGTGGGGAGCTGCTGATCTATAGAAGATGGCCGTGTCTGAGGCAGCTGACACCTTCCTGAAGGCTTTCCCTCTGGCTTGTTTCTGTCTGAGGGGGGGGGACAGCCACAGCCCCCACGCTGGCTCTAGCAGATGATACCCATTCAACAAAAAGTCCCTCTTGTGCTGGTCTGCCCCAGCTCTAACCTTGATGGCACAGCAGTTTCCTTGGATGTCACCGTGGGAATCTCCAAGACCAGCAGAACCCCATTTTGGACATTACACACCTCAAAGCCAAACTTATCTTACTCGCTCTCTTCTTTTTTTTTTTTTTTTTTCCAAACTTTTTTTTTGGACACTAGATAAATAGAAACAAAGATGAAAGAAGAATGCTTGCCTTGTGTAGGGAATGTATTCTTGACCTTGCTTTTTTAGCAGCGCTTGTTGTGGTCTACACATCAGCTCCCAGGACACCTTACAAAAATGAGAGTTCCACACTCGTGATTATTTCTGATATCCAGGGCTGGTCCCCCAGATCACTACTCATATGCTTAAGCTCCCAAAGCAATGTTGGAATTTTGCCTGTGAGCAAAAAGGGTGAATACTGCATTCACTTGCTTGGTGGCTGTAACATATTTTTTAGCACAGTTCTTTCTGTAATGCGAATGAAATCTGCCCGCTTTAATAAAATATATCTGCAAGAATTGATTCTTGTTACCATGTTTCTTGTGCTGCTACTTTCCACAGCACAGGGTGAGACTGCAAAACGATGAACAGGAGCAGATTAAAAAAAAAGGGAAAAAGAACCCCTTATATGTGCTTTGCAGAAATGCAAAGGGTTGGAAAACCTACAGAGCGAGCTGTTGAATGAAGCCCAGGGAAGTTGTGGGTGCCCCATCCCTGGAGGTGTTCAAGGCCAGGCTGGATGGGGCTTTGAGCAACTTGGTCCAGTGGGAGGTGTCCCTGCCCATGTCAGGGGGGTTGGAACTCGATGGTCTTTAAGTTCCCTTCCAACCTAAAGCGTTCTGTGATTCTGTGTCTCCGTGAGGTGGCCCGAAGGCTGTTTTCACCTGCGCTGTTCTCCCAGTGGGAAGCAATGGCTGTTGCCGCCCGTTGGTCGTACAGGAGCACAGGTGGGGCTGACAACGGCCCCACCGTGCGCAGGTGGCCACCAGGCTGACTCGGCCACCAACTTGGCCACCAGGTTGACTCGGAGCCCTCCGTGCGCAGGGACCCTGCGGGTAACGTGCGTTCTTCAGGAGACGCGGGACTCCCTGGGTAACTCACGCCGGATGGCGGGGCTTCGGGCAGCGCAAAGCCCGGGCGCGGAGCGCACCCCCCGCTCCCTCCCCTTCCTCGAACTCCCCGTTCGGACGCCGGTTTCCCGGTCCCGAGCAGCAGCAGCAGCAAGAGAAGGGGGGGGGGCGGGCGGCGGGCGGGGGTCGGTGTGCGGCTGCGGGCGGGGCGGGGCGGGGCGGGGGCGCAGGGAGCAGCGCGGCCCCAGCTCCGCCTCCACCGCGGCGGGACGGGACGGGACCGGGAGAGGGGCAGCCCCGGGCGGCGGCGGGAACCACCTTCCTCCTCCTCCTCCTCCTCCTCCTCCTCCTCCTCCGGCTGCCAACGGCGGGTATGCGCTGGCGGGACTGCCCGGGCCGGCGGCTCTGAGGGCGCGGACGGACGGACGGACGGACGGACGGACAAAGGCTGCGGGCTGGTTGCCGGCGATGGAGCGGCGCGGCGGCTGAGGGCGGCTCGGTGGGGCCGAGCCGAGCCGAGCCGGGCCGGGCAGCGGCACATGGTGCGCGGCTGGGGCCCGGCGCTGCGCAGCCGCCGGCGGGACGAGGGGACACCATGGACAACTTCTTGGCGGAGGTGAGCGCGGGATCTTCTTCCACCCCCCTTCCTCCTCCTCTTCCTCCTCCTCCGGCGTGCGGCCGCTTTGTGGAGCGGCAGCCGAGCGGCGAGGGGCTCCCGAAAAGTGTCGTGGGGCGCGTCTCCGGAGCCGCCTCGGCTTGCGGGGGGTGGGGGGAGCAGGAGCAGCGCCCTTCGGGGATCGGGGGCCCCTAAATCTCCCTTAAATTATCGGCGTGCCCAGCCGAAGCGGGGGCTGCCGCCCCTCTCCGCCGGGGAAGCTCCGGGAGCTAATTGGGACTCATTAGAGCCCAGGGGGGCTGCAGCGGGCAGGGCTGGAGGTGCCGGTGCCGTGGTTGTGCCCACCCGGGGGTCCGGTGGGGGTCCCTGTCCTCCTTTCTGCCCCCCCCCTTCGTTCCCCGTTGCCGGCGGGGACCAGCGTGTCCTGGAGGCGGGGGGGTGGTGGTGGTTCCCTCCTCGGGGTGTCCCTGCGTGGAACCCGGCGTGTGCGTGTTACTTTTTCCGCCTTGCGGGGGCATGTGAGGCTTCAAATGATGGAGGTTTCAAGAAGCAGGGCAGTCCTTTTTTTTAACGGTGTCTTTATTAAGCGCAGGCTTTTTAAGTGCAGACGAAATCTCCCGATGCACAGCGCAAAGTAAGGAGGGAGGCTGGAGTCTGCAGAGTGGTTTGAGCTTTGGCGTTGTCTTGCGGATCTTGACAGTTTCATCGTGTCGGGTGAGGAAACCAAATCAAAGGTGCCTCGCTTCTTACCCAAGGCGTACGCTGAAAATCGGGTCCTCTTCTGCTCTCCCTAAGTTAGCTGAATTTTATACCGACAATATTTGACCGGCTTGATTGAGCCTGTTTAGTGTCAGCACGGCCTTGTGAACACCAGGTGTCCAGTATTTATGCAGCGACTTCTCTGTGTGTTGTGCTTGTAGGCTACTGGCCGAGTTTGCAGCTGGGTTGTGACTTCTGGTGACCGACTGTACGACTGCTTTAATTGCCCCCCTCGCCGAAGCAGTTGCACTGTCGGGGTTGTAAATGCGGGCCAGGCGTCTGTTTTACAGGGCTTGTGATTAAGCTGCAAAACCAGCCTTTTCCCTCTTGGAATAACTTCCCTCCTGTTGTCAGCGTTGATGTTTCCACAAGAAAAATAGGTGATCTGTTTACTGGAATAGTAATTAGTCAAATAAAAGAAGGTCATACACCTTGCTTGCTTGTTAGCTTTTCATTTGTCAGACAACAAAAGTTCTGTCAAGTGCAATAAGAAGGAAGAAACATAAAATTAACTTTCAAAAAGTCTGAGTTAAGTAGTAGTATTAGTTCTTTTTTTTTTTTTTCCCCTGTAGAGGATGTAGCCCTTGCTTTTCAAAAGCTTGCAAGCCGTGAGCAATATGGTGTATTAGCCTAGCCTTGCAAAATTAATCTGAAGAGTCATTCGCTTTGACACAAAGTGCAGTAGTGTGCCCTACATAAAGGTGAAGAAGAGAGTTAATGGTTTTGACTCCCCTATTAGCCAAAATTACTTGCCTCAGGGGAAAAGGCAAGTAAATTTTGCCAGTCTCTGTTACTATTTCAGCATGTATTTATGCTAATTTGTGGTTGCTGCATGCAGACTTTGATCTTTCTTAAGAACTCTTACTCCCTTTCAACATGTTGATATTACTTTAAAAGATCAGTAAATATAGCCCTTCAGCTTTAATCCGCATCCAGAATCCCACCCGTAAGTATAAACATTTTCCTTTCCTCACACCGGAGTGTATGTAAATTGCAGGCAGGGAGCGAGAGTCACAATAGCAGCAACGCACTGGGCCCGACCCAGCTACCACGGAAAAATGTCTGTTGGAGGCACTGGATTGAGCCGTTAGCTGGATAATTTAATTTGTGTGAGGCAGACGTCCTGCAGCTGCTCTTTACGAAAATATTTGCTGACTTATCCGAGAGAGTTATTGTTCTCCTTAAAATAAGTGGCAGCGTGCGGAAGGCGAGAGGAAGCTGGATGAAAGGCACAGGTAGCAGGGCCTGGTCTGCTCCACTCCCATTCAGCAGCGACGTGGCTCCGCTGCTGGAATTGTGTGGAATTGGGAAAAAAGCTGGCAGGTGAGAAGGGTGTACACCGGTGCTTCATGGGGATGCTCCTTGGCGTTACTGAGAAGCCCCCATTCAGTGTGAGTGTCGCAGAGAAATACCATACAACTGAAAAGAGTTAGGGAAAAAGCCCCCCTGCACTGCTGCTTTTTCCATGTGTTTCAATAGCGAGGTGCTGGCTGTGACCTGCTCTTAGTACACGATGATGCTGACTGGAACAGAAGGAGGCAGCTGGGTAAGATGCTGCCGGAGAGCTGGAACGCGTGCCTCCAAAGGAGCTGCTCCTGTTGGGACTTGCCGTGTTGAATGTGACGTGGGATAACGCCAGGCTCCTGCTGATCAGCTGAAGCTGCTGTTCTCTGTGACTTAACAGCTTTTTGACTTCTCAGTCTTGCTCCCCAGTGCCCTTCCTTTGCTATTTCTTATTTGACTTTTAGTCTTCAAGGATGACAAGTAGTTGTATCTGTCTCCAGAGGAACCTTGATCTCCATCCCTATCCCAGTTTTCTAACTCGGCTAGTTAAAAAAAAATTGTTCTGAGTAAAGAATTAGGATAGAAGAGTCAGGTCTGAAAGTTTCCCTCCCAGAAGATACTAAAGTTATTACAAAGTTGCACTCTAAATGCAGGGAAGTGTTTTCAGAGATTTCTAAATACTATTTCAGGCTGTCGATTGATCTGTGATAGATTTAGGTGTTCAAAAGAGGGTGAAATTGTAACTTTTTCAGTACAGTTACGAAATCATATTTTCATATGTACAGTGTAAAAAACCTGTAGAAATCCCAGAGATCCATACTCAGAATTAAAAATATGGATGTGAGGGCCATCCACAATAGAACCATTTGTCTGTGTTCCTCAAACCAGCCTGAAAAAATTGTTCCCATATGTTCTACCAACAGTTAGGGTGCCCACAAGGGAGCAGTCTCCTGTGGTAGCTGAGGGAGGATGTATCCCTGCTAAAAGGGGATGTACACTGTGAGGGAAGGAGAGTCATTTCAAGATGGAACAGAAGGAAATTTTACAGAAAAAATCAGGAGAGGGAAGCTCAAACTGCCTCCTCAGCACGTGAAGTTCCCAGGAAGTCCTTACCAGGGCAGCAGGGGGAGTGGATGCAGAAGTCAAGTTCATCCTCTTCCCCTTACGTGGGGGGTCACTCTGAACCGTGGCTGCTGTCCTTGTCACTGGAGGACTGTGGGGGTTGGTGGCCCAGCTGTGGTCATGGAGCGGTTGAGGATGGGGGGGTTCTTCTGGGGGTTGTCTTCTCCAAGCCTGCCTGCTGAGCTGGTGCTCAGTTCCTGGGGAGCCTGCAGTGCAGTTGTGCACAGCAGTTGCTGCAGGAATCGATTGCCTTTAGTTTCTGCCAAGCTTAAAAGACAAAGATTATTCCTTCCTGCTCTATTCATTTCCACAATGGGAAGAGAACTGGGGAGAACAACTCTGTCTCCAGCCTTCAGTCTAAAATGTCTGGGTAGATGATGTTGAAGGAGAGCATTATGATAATATTATCATCATTGAGGTCCCACTGATTTTTCTCTAACATTGCACAGAGGTTGATTGGGAGCTGCAGCATAGCCTTCTGTGAAGCACAGCAGATACTTGGTGTCCAGCATGCTTATATTTTTAGCAATACTGCTGGTACCTTGAGTTTAGAAGGGTTTCCTTCATTTCTGCTTTCCACAGCTGGAGCGTGCTTGCTTGTGTACCCAGCTTGTGTCTTGAAGGAGCAAGTGCTGAACCTCCCTCAGTGGGGAGGGTGTGGGGCAAAAATTAATTTTGAGGTTTTGAACTTACCTCTTCTGACAGCTCCCTGAAGCTATCTACCAAGCCTGGAAGCTCTTATTTTGGATACACAGCTTGTGGCACACTTTTCCTTGGTGTTCTTGTGCTGCGGTGTTTGGAAGATCACTGCTTCCCAGTGCAGATTCGGTCATGGAGACCTTTGAAAGGTTCACCATCTCCTGCAAACAAGTGCTGCCAAGTTTCTGCTCTTACAGTGAAAATCTGGTGATGTTAATAAATTTCTGTATTGATATACATGGATTCTGGCTGTGCTGTGCAGCATGGTGTACGCATTTAGGACAATCTTGAAAGTCTCCCAGTATTCATTTTGAAGTGTTTTACTGTTAGCACAAGGTCCAGCTTGGTGCACCTCACACCAGCAAAGTTGCGTTTCAGACTGGTTGGGCAAAACCATCGTCCCATGAGCGAGGGTGTAAAATTTACATTTCTGGAGGGCTTCTGAGCACCAAAGCCATGCCAAGAAGGAATAGTGCCTCTTCCGGCTGTTGATGTTGGCTGTGTTCTCTGAAGTTTCTGAGCTGTGACTCCTTCTCATATTTAAGTTTTTTCGAAACCAATGGTTGTTTTGTCAGTAGTTATTTTTAGGTTAATTAGAGAGCAGTATGTTTTGCCTAGAAAACATTTCAAGGGGGTTGAAGAGTCGGAAAGAAAAGAAAGTTTTTCATAGGTTTGTTTCTGCAAGTCAGGAAATCCCGTTCAGCTCATCAGTAGCACATCATCCTAACTGCCTACTGCATGTATTTCACATGTGCCTTTCATAAGATACATGTGTGCAACTGAAGCGTAGTCATCGTGGCTGGGCTGGAGCCTAGCAGCCCTGCTGGCACCACCAATATTGTAAAATGACAGAAGAATTCTCTTAAAGCTGCAAAACACATAACTATTGAAATTAGCAATAGAGGCACTACATTGTGCAGGGTCCGCCTGTGGTTTTTTTAGGTGTGTTCAGTCAGACTCCAACCAAAGGAGAGCTGTGAAACCCCCCACCGTTACAGAAGTCTTGGCTGCTTCTGAGTCCTGGGGATTTTTCACCTTCGGGTGACACCTCACTGAAAGAGTTAGTTATATATTTTTTGTCTTTTCCCTGATTCTATGTTTGTGTTTAAGCTATGGTCCTCTAACCAGATTTTTATTTTCTTTATATGTATTTTCATTTGGTTAACCCTGTGTACAGGTTGCAAAGTTCATTGCTGCTGCTTCTTTGGTTTTGGAGCTGTTGGAGCCTGCTGCCTAGTGGAAAGGAACTGTGTTTGAAAGCATGGCCAGTCCTAACTTATTTTTGAAACCAAGTGGCACGGGCTTTTATCAGAAATGCCCCAGAATTTTTTTTCCATGATTCTGTGAAGGCGGGAGAGGACCTCTTTGCAAGAGCAAGGGAAGCAGGAAGGAAGGGGAGCTTGAGCTTTGTGTGTCCTCTGGAGGGTTTGGAGCGCTGGTTTTGTGAGTAACCTGAGAAACCCAGCAACCTTCCAGCTCTCTTCTGCCCCAGTGTGCTGCAAAGGGTGGAAGGAAAAGTTTGAGGCACCTCAAAAATAGTTACGCTGTTGGTTGGCTTGATGGTGCCACTTTGCACTTCCACTGTGGTGATTTTAGCCAAATCTTGGGTTTCAGCTTGTTAAAACCATTATAGTCTCACGAATCTGGTTTTTGACTTTAGAAGATAACTCGAGGAGAATTTGGTAGGTCCTTGGCTTAGTGTGTGGATGCAGATAGTGTCACTGTGTTCGCACACAAAAAATCCAGACCTAAACCCTTGCAGACATGAGTAACATCTGATGCAGCCTCAGTGGAAGGTGCCACGGTCTCCTGTGCAGGGTGGGAGCAGCAGCTCCATCCCTTGCACGCCTGGTGTGGTGACTACAGTTCTGGAGGGAAGTGTGTCCTCTGGGTAGTTTGATCTCACCGACCTTTTCAGCCGTGGGGCTGGTATTTTTCCTTAGTGAATCACAGTCCCCAGCTGTGGTCAGAGCCAGGAACGTAATTTTGGGTGGAGCCCCGGTAGGAGGGCAAGAGGTAAAAAGTCACTGCGAATTAAGGCTTTTGCTGAGGGGAAGAAAAAAAGAATTACCAGCCTTAAGTCACTAATTGTGGCTACTTTACAAGTTTCGGGATGTGACCTCAAAATTTGCTAGATTGATTATGACTTCAGGCTTGTATGAGAGGGTCATGGCTTAGGCATTCTCATTGCTCTTGATCTTCCTGTTATTTATCATTATATGACATTTTAAGCCATTAGTGAAACATGCAGGAGGATGGCTTCATGGTGGAGCAACAGTTCAGGGTGAGTTTTGGGTATCGTTAGTTCAAATTTTACAAGGTGGCTTTTATTGATTTATTTAGGATTTTCTAGGATGTCCTGCGTATGTCTGAAATTTGAGCATTAACCATTGGTCATATTTACTGTAATGCAACTTTGTTTTGGACAACCCCCTAATTAAGAAAGGTTTAGTGGGCTACCCTCTTGGTTAGAAATTCATTGAGTAGCTCAAACCCTGCATTTTTTTGAAGACAGGACTTTTCAAAGTTTGTATGCAGAATGGGAATTGATACTAACTCTCCTCCAGATCTGCCTTGTGAAGTAAACTATACCCGTACTGAAGAAGAAATGACCGCTTTGTTATACGGCAAATATGAGCATTATATTGGAAAAGTATACCGGGAAAGATTCGTTAGGATAGATGGAATGCAGAAAGTTACTAGTATCTTTAACTGTATCTGTAAGAAGCAGGAGGGTGTTGGGGGAGAATGTCCAGTCCTAGACTCATTTCTGAAAAGTCAATGATCGAAGCTTGTCATCTCAGGTAGGTCCCGATATTGTTTATCCTTGTTTTTGATGTCCTCGGCTGGATGGCCAGTGTAGAGCCAGCTAAGAGCGGGTGTCTGGCATGTGTTCTGCTGGATGTTGTTCCACAGACATCATGAGCGGCCAAACCTTTTCCCAGTGCAAACCAGTGACTGACTGGGAAAGGTTGATGAGTTGTTTCAGCTGTAAACACGTCATGGTTGTGCTTATTTTACTGATAAATGTAAATACTTGCTCTCTATTTTCCTTTAATGGCCAAGTGACTGTTTTTCAGTCTGGCCTGTAAAGGCCGCCTTATTTGGCAGAAGATTTATAGAGGGCTGGGGCTTTTTTTGTCATTGACATCTCAAACATGGGTGATGTTGGAAGAACTTGATAATACATGTTTTTTCCTTATTAAGTACCTTACTAGGAACAGACATGATTTTCATTTGGATTTGAAGCATGGCAGAAATTGCTGTGTGTTTGGTTTTACTGACCAAAGTTAATATTTCTATTTTGTATAAACTCTTCTGTATAGGGGTTTAACACACAGCTTCTATATGAGATCTTGTAATTTATCCTAGTGAGCAATTGTGCTGAGTTTTCTTTTTTCGCTAAGAAGGAGCTACCACAGCCAGTAACTGGAAAAACAAAAACAATAACAAAGAGCATCCCTTGCAAGACTTTAAGGAAAACTCATTTTTTTAAGGAAAAATCGTTTACTCTTGTATGGAAGTCTTTAAAAATGAAAGGTACTGGGCACTTGTATGATTTTCTGAACTTGCACTGAAAATTCATATCCAATATGTCTTAAGCTAGATTTCCTAGGTGTCTCAGTGGCCCTGTCTTTGCACGTTGGAGCAAAGCCTAAACGTGGGAGTCGGTATAATACCTTTTACTCCTTCTGGGATTAATGGTATGCTGAAGGAAAACGTCCTGGCAGATACACTTTTTCAATCTCCTTTACCATCCAGTGGCCTGACAGACTTCAGAGTTCAATAGGGTTCTCATATTTTTGTGTTAATGCATTTTAGCAAATATGTTTTTGCAATTACTTAAATTGCTTTAGTGGAGCATTTTGCTTGAATTATAGTATCAGACTTTCTTTGTTTTGAAAGTACATAATCTTCATCTTGTGGCGAGCCTCGCTAGAGATTTTTGATTAAATATTAAGCAGAGGTGAATACCGAAGAAATCAATCTTCTCTTTAACCTGTTTCTTAAAGGGGCTAAATCTTTCTGTGAAATGATTTGGGTCTTGGTTTTGTTTTGTTCCACATGAGGGGAAGAGGAAGGAAGAGAGGGGAGCTCAGCAGCAGACTTGAGGAGCCAGGCTGTGCCTTCACTGGGGATCTGGCTGGTGGCGTGAACAGCTGTGCTGGAGGACTCGGGAAATAAAAGGCTGAGCACACTTTGATGTGTTAGTGTTGCCTCTTCCTATATATTCTCGGGAAACTATTCATAATCCTTTATTATAGGTCTGTGATACAAGAGTGTGTTAATACAAGTCTCTGCTTTGTTTTGGAGGATGCCCTTACAGGAGGTGCTGTAAGGATACCTTAGCAGAGGGAAGTATTTGGTTGTTGCTTTTTTGCCTGGGGGCAAAACTGCATTCCCACCCTGAGCAAATTTAGCCAAGGGCTTTTTACCATAGGATGTCTGCCTCCCTACTGGGGTAGTCATTAAAAGTACTGAAGGTCTTGGGGTTGTTTTCCATGTTCTTCACTTCTTGGCATAGTAATGCCAGCAGAATGGCACCTTTCTGCCCAAGCCCGCCATCACAAGTCTCAAAGTCAGGATTGATTCTGGTGCTTGTAGCACACCTGGGGTAGAGACCTGAGGCTCAAATGGTTGATGAGTGCCAGCTGTCATTAACTCCAGCTGGAATTACAAAGCTGAGTATTTCTGAAAGCTGTCATCGAAGTTAACAGCCCCAAACCCCTTGGCCCTCTTTTGAAGGTTTGCAAGAGAAAGGCTTCAGAAAACTCACTTTGAGGAACTTCACAGTATCTGGAGCAAACATTTCTGTAGTTCTTGAAACAATGTCAGACTGAAAACGGTGCTACTGGCAAACCCTTGCATGGTTTTGATGTTTTGCACTGCACGTGTCAATTCTTCTTCTTGACCTTGCTTGCAGAAATTGGGAGTTTTTCTCTGGGAAGATTCTCATGCCTCCCCTTTGTGTTCAGCCAAACTGGGCCTGGTTTTGGGGACAGGAGATAAGAGAAGTTTATTCCTTGTTTTAAAGAAGTATTGATGTTTATAGCATTAACGGAAATGGATTATTTGGTCCTATTTTAGTTGCTGTTGTTTAGCATGCCATTAAAATGTTTACTGAGATGAAGTTAAATATATTTGTCAAGAGAATGGGATTGTTTTTTTTTTTTATGAAGTTGTTTATCATAAGGAATAGTCATATCCCTTTGTTTATTATACCCATCTGGTTTACAGAAGCAGTAGAGATCATTTCTATTTGACCATTTTAGCAGGTCAGAGCCCAACTGTGTATCTTGGTTAGGGTATATTTTTTTATTTGCTTCACAAAGGAGCCAAGTTGGCAGGACTCCGGAGTTCACATCGGGACAAGGAGTAGATGACAATTCTGTAGGTCAGACTTCTTGCTTTGTTGGTTGTCGTCTTGGTTCTCTCCCCCTTATTAAATATAGGCTGTGGTTCTGTGATTAGGGTTTATCTCCTCAGTACAGCTTTCTGGTGATGAGTACGATGGATAAGTTTGTTTGGTGTGTGTAATCAGTTAGTATATTCCCTAGAAAAAATGAGAGTGTTGTTTGCAACAGAGCTTTGAAGGGTGGCATTTCCTGCTGCTTTTCAGGCTGTGCACCGGGGTGTCTGATGAAGTGAGCTCTTTGTTGTTGAAACTCCCAGAGTTGGATTCTGCCGTGTGATACTTGATAAGTTATTTCCAGGGATAAACAACCGTGTCAGATCTGAGCTAGAAAATAGAATTTGCACAGCAGCCCCTTCCCCCGCCTCCCCTTGCAATTACATTTCTAATATTTTGCGCACCAAATCTGAGAAGTTTTAACAGATGGCAGATGGGAATTTGGCATAAAGTCGCGCAGCACTTGCAGTAAAAGGGCAATTCTCTGTTTTGTGTTAGTTTCGAGAGCTTCTACTCCTAATTTCTATTTCTATCGCACTACTTCTGCTGTCATTTTGCTTTGTACCTTAAATGACTACAACCCTGGTGCAGTAGTAAATTCCCTGGGGTTTTTTGTACAGAAGCTAATGAATAAACATAATTGCAATGCTGTATTAAACTGTATATATATATAACTGTATTAAACTTTTAGTTTAGTTAGACTTCTGTCAGTAGAATGCCTTTGTGCTATGCAGTTAAGGTGGAGATGTCATCAGTAGCTGGTGGAGGACAAAAGGTGGTAGGTAGCCACGTCTCTGTGTTTCATAGTGAGCACCCAGTGGTCCTTTGTGGGTCGCTTGTTCTAGGTTGTCCTTACTGAGTGCAAAGGGAAAACATTAAATTGTGGGATCCTTTTCTTTTGGAGAGTCATCCAGCATTCACTGTGCTCCAGGCACTTCTGGAGTCAGGAAACATACAGGCTGTAGTCCTTCATTTTGATTTCTGGAACTTGTGTGCCGCTTACAGAAGCACTCCTTTATACTACTTTGAAAAGTGCATGGCTGCTTTACGCAGTCAGAAGGTATCAAGAGCCTTGCTGTTTTCCTGGGAATTTTGTTTTTTCTGCTGGAAGGCACCAAAGCTCTCGGTAGGCAGCATGAGCTGCGTCTTTTTGGGAGCACAGGGATGTGCCTCCTGCTCCATGTGTAGGTGGGAGTCGCCTCTCTTGAGGAAAGGAAAGCAGATGTGTGTTAATCAATGGCTAAATTGAAGGGGAAAGAAGGGCTCAAGGCAGAAAAGGTCTGGACACCTGCAGCGTAAGATCATGGGTCATGTCTCTGTGGGGATGGCCTGAGGCTTTCCTGGGCAAGTGGAGGAGAGGAGCTGGCGTCAGGCTCTGAGCAGGGGCAGATGCTTTAGCAGGACGGCCCCTCAAAGGGGTCTCCTTGTTGGATGGGATAACGATGCCTGATAGCTACTGCTTTAAAATGCATACATTAAACTCTTTTTTTGGCTTTGTAATTCCAGTCAGAGAACAATTTTCTGTTGCTGTCCTGAGGCCAGCTGGAGTTTTCCTAGCTGTAGGTTTTGACTGTGCTTTTTCTGGTTGGGTCTCTGGTATTATAAATGTCAAAATTTTGGGAAACCTTGCTTTTTAGGGATGTCTTTTTCAGTCTATTTTTTTTTTTTTGGCAGTATTGAGCAATGATGGGCTTCTGGATAGTTTCACATAGGCTTACTGCAGAAATCTGGGGTTATTCTTGAGAAAGCTGCAGTAATTTATATCCTGAGAAATACGACTTTGGCATTTGTTAGTGCTGCACTGTCAGTGGCAATATTATTGTAGTAAAATTTGCCATTTTTACTTTTATTGAAATGCCTACTTTAATTTTGTTGTCATATGATCGTCTTTTCCCCTAATTTGGTTCCAAATACTGTACCAGAGAGTAATTAGTAATCAGCGAATTGCTCTTTCTCTGTAGAGGAACAGTTACGGTGCTACCACTTGCTCTCCAGGAAAACAGTTGGATTTTAATTAGATCTTTGTAATTCTTAGAAGAAGGAGAAATTTAAAGAGAGCTCTTGTCAGATAGGGCAAGAGCTTTACCCAGGACTGCAGTGGGCGGCCTGTGCTTAGGGCCATTGGCAAGTCCACTTCTTAAAATCTTCACCTCTGGAAGGGTCTGAGAACAACTGGAAGCTAGGATGCTTCATGTATGTGCTTTAAAGTAGAAAAGGCAATGTCGATTAAACTCAAAGCTATGAAGCTGCTGCTGCTTTTGTTGGTGTCGATATTTATTTAGCTTGCTGATATTTTATTCTACTCCAGCTGCAATGCTGTGCTGTTGCTTCCTTTCCCTATTACCAAGGAAGAGGGGAGGGTGGGGAAAATAATACCTAGTACTCTGCCGGTGCAGATATAAATTCACTATTTGTGACTTCTTTTCATAATAATCTGTTACTCCTTGCTAATGCTGATGGCTCCTGAAAAGCATGTGCAATATACAAGAATGTCCTGTTTCTTAAGTTTAAGTAAATGATTTGGTGCAGCTGGGGGAATGCCTGTATAGGAGGAAACATGTTGTGATGAGTTGCTTCAGGATTATTTAAAAAACTGGCAAAAAAAAGCCAATTTGTTTGCATATCTGCGCCTTCTTTCTGACTTTCTAGTTGGGATTAACTGAAACAGATACTTTGTTATTTTTTTTGCCTTTTCTTTGTTTGTTTATTTTTCAATGACCTGGGAAGTTTGCTGACAGCTCAAAGGCCCTACTGAGCAAAACTAATAAAAACATCTAAATAGCTGAATGCTTAAACTCCCTGCTGGAAAGGTGGTTTGTTGAAGGGAAAAAATAAGTTCAGAAGTGGTAACCATTAGTGGCTATAAATAAAGAGTTACTCATTTAGGCTCTCAGATGGATAAAAGAGAGAGGTTGTTCCAGTTTTTCATCTTTACTGTGTGGTAAAAAGTAAGATATGTCATGCCCTGCTATTTTTTTTTCAGATAGCTTTAAAAATAGCTCCACTTGTGCTGTTTTCTGCTCAAAGAAAGGTCTTCAAGTATACTTGCATAAATGGCAAAAGCTGCTTGCCACAGTCTGAAATAAACACATGAATTTATGAATCACTTCACTTTTAGTAAGATATGTTCCCGGGAAGGCAGCATCTCTATTTAGTCAGTATATTTACAGTTTTGATAAAACACCAAGTTTTGTTCTAAACCACTATCTGTAATCACGTGAGCAATATGGACACAGTGCAGGGGGTAGCTGATGTGTACCGAGTGGGTCAGTGGGTCGTGTCTTTTGGAAAATAAAACTTGGTTTGCAATCTGGTGAAGGAGCAGGCTGATTTTTTTTCTTCCTTGGGGTCAGCTGCTGTGGTGGTGAGGAGGGTACAACAAGAGCAGGGAGAAGTAGCGATGTGCTGACACTCCCCTGGGGACCCTGTAAGAGCCCTGAAGACCCTGGACCCTTTGTGGAGTTTGGGAGCAGCTTTGGAGGGGAAGTGAGTTTTCCTGGTCTCCAGGTGTTAGGATTAACCTTTCCCAGAGGACTGTCTGCTGCATTCTGTGCTGTTTGGTGTCTTGTACTGCATACGGTGCTGATACCACAAATTTTAAAGTCTTTGTTTAAAGCAGCAGCAGCAGCTACCTTTTACACTTGGCTTAATGTGTTTCAGCCTAATTAAGTGAGCAACTTGGCAGCTGGCATGAATAGCTAAATAATAATTAACCTCTCTTTGACTTCATGGGTGTGGAACCGGGACCTTCATCCTCAGATTTCTTCTGTTGTGACCAAGCATTGACACTTGTTGTGCCCTCTTTCCCCTTTAATGCTGGGTGTCTGTGGACGTGTTACACTTCTCAGGCTCCTTCAGAAAGTAATAATAAAGATGCAGTGCTCTTGGGCTTACCCTCACTTGGGCAAAGTTTGGTTTTGAGTGTTCTACTGGCTGTGGCTCCGTGCATGTTGAACAGCAGCTCCAGCAGCCAAGAGGGCTGTTTCAAAGGTCTTTCCTGAGCCATGGGTAGTAGAGCTGAGCAGGCTGTTCCCCGGGGTGAGCTGTGCTTCTCTTATCAGCAGAGGTTGGCAGCTCCCAAACAAGAGGCTCTGATAGCAGCTTCTGGCTGGGCAGGAGGGGGAAGTTATTGGTGAAGGGAAGGTTGTGCAGGGGGGGTAGGTTTAAAGGTACAGGAGAGTTTTAGGGTTTCAGTGATCTGTAGCTACGCTGTGTGATCATGGCTAAAGATAACAAACCCAAAACAAGCAGTGTGAGAAAGTGTTGAGGCTTGGGTTTCTAAAATTTGGTGCCTTGACTTGCATAATATCAGGATGTGTGATTTTTTTTTTTATTTTTTTATTTTTTTTTTCATGGAGATTTAGCTCCTGATGTTGCTCTACTTAAATCAAGATCTCTTTACTTATTTTAGCAAAGTTAGTAATGATGAATGTGGGACACACAGTTCTCCCTGAATTAGAGAAGAGTCATAATGTATTTAAAATGAAGCATGTTCTGAAATAACGTGTGGTTTTGGCCTCAAGCTGGGTACCAGTCACTTGGCTTCCTATGCCTCACAGTTCAAGCTTGCCATGGGAGAGTTAATGAACATCTGGGGAAAGATGTCCCTGACCATAGCAATGGCGGGGCAGGGGGAAAAAATTTGAAGTAGATGATATTTAGTTCCCTTCCAACCCAAACCAGTCTGTGACTTTGAACACTACCTTTGTTGGGACTTGGGGAACCCCCCAAAACTCCACTTACTAGGAACCAGTCAAAATGACTACAATCCAGTAGGTAACAACTGCTGATCTTCGTACAAATTAGGTTTCAGCAGCAGTGACCGTGGTTAAAGTCTTAGGCTTAATAAAGCACACGCTGAAGTCCTCTTCTGCATTGCTGCTGCAGCTCCCGAGGGGGTCACGGTGGGTGACAGAGCCCCACGTAAGTCACGCTGGAGTGGCCCCGCAGCCGTGTCCCTGCTGCCGGGGTGGAGGCGGGAATCTCTGCCACAATGGGGCTCTGTGCTCCCCGCACAGATGCTGCTTTGTTAACAGACGACGTGTCTAACTTACTACCGTTTCTCAGCCCATGTCAGTATCATTGTTACATTGATTTCTATGTGACTGTAGAACCACGTTTATTGCGGACATGTCCCTGGAAAGCTAGAAATGATTTTTTTTATTTTGTTTTTAATAATGTTTTTTTAATGAAGGCAGTAAGCCATCTCCTTACCGATGCAATGCATGGCATGTGTTGCCGGAAGAACATTTGCCACCAGCAACTTTTGTAGTGGAGATGTTCAGAACTGGCTTTGAATTTCCATAGGAAATTTTCTGGCTTTTTAGGAAGAGATGATTGGTTTTGGTAGAGTGCAAATGTTGGGCCACAGAAAGCTAAGTTACAGTGATGCTTCCTTTAATTTATCAGAGAGGAAGGAGAGCAGTGTATGAAGTCAGGACCAAAGGAGAGCACATCTTGTAGGTCTGAATGCTGCTGAAACAGTTGAGTTGCTTTAGGACTGGGTAGGGGTAATTACATGCCAACCTCCGGGCACCAGATGGTATCATGAGAGCTGCTGTTACAGGAAAAAAAAAAAGTCTGAAGTTAGAGACATTGTGTAGAAAATAGATTTAAAGAAGCATCGGACGTTGTGCTCTCCTTGAAATGAGTGGGAAGATACATACATGTATAATGCATGACATTATACATTGCTGTGTGAAGCAGTGACTGGATTTTACAGGGTGAGCAATGTTCCGCACCTGGGGCGCAGCACCGTCCCTGTTACTCAGGCGGTGACCTCGGGGACGGCGGGTGTGGATTTGGGTGCGCTTGGGGTGATTCACAGCCTGCCTCGCTCGCTCCCCAATATTCGAGAATGGACTTGCTGGGATACATTTCTGCTGGAAGCTGCTTTTTGCAACGGAAGGGCCCGTAGAATGCAGTCACATATCTTACTTCTGTAAACAAAAAACCAACCAAACTAAAAAATTATCTAAGGAAGAGACTTGTGCAGCATATTGGTGTAAAAAAAAAAAAAAAAACCCAAACAAATGTCTTTCAAGTTGGCTGACGTTGTGTGTTACCTCTGGAAGTGGGATGTGTTTGAGATAGGTCTTAATGTGCTACAGGCACAGGCGAGCTGCAGGCCTACATTTCGTAGTTGTCCTGTACTAATGGGGTCTTGCTTATGTGAATATGAGGCAGGGATTTAACAGCAGAAGAAAACATCATGAAAGCATGTGTATATCTGAAAAATACACAGAAGTTCTGACAGTCACATTTGTGTGTAAACAAACATGTTTATGGCTCTCTGAAGATGAAAGGGAACCGAAAATGTGACCAAAACAATGTGGTATGAGTGCTCTCTTCAAAAGATCTCAGTTCAGTGATAAACAACTGCCAGAGTTTAGTTGTGCTCATCCTATACGTGAGCAGCTAGAATTATGATGAAATTAAAGTCAGTTCTTCAAAACAAAGACAAGTTGATACTTGAAACAACAGGGAAGTTGTAGGAAGACTGTCCCGTGAGCAAGAGCAGAGGTGATGTCATGTGAAATCGTGGGATTTGGATGATTTAAACTGCATCGCTGCGTCTGCCAAAGTCTTACAGCCCTCAACAAGTAATTCAGTCTGCTTTCGTCTTGGTTCTCGAGTTGCAAAATACTACGGGATTTTCCATTTCCAACAGATTTTTTTCCCCCCCTTTTTGTGGGTAGAGAGTTGTAGTGCATAAGGCTCTCGCCCTCCCTGGGCTCTTGTGCTGATGCAAATAAAGCCAGGTCCACCACCTGTGCTAAGCAAGGGGCCAAGTTCCAGCTGACCACATTGGTGAAGGGACAGGCAGATAGTCCTTGTGGTTTGCAGTATTTTACACTGCACACACATGAAAGTGCAGTGTGAAGCTCCAAGGACTCAAAATTAATTTCCTTGGTGGTGAGGAAATCTCTGTTCCTCCCTGCAGAACAAAGTATGTTATATGCTGCATAGGGAATTAAAGGTGGTATGTCCAGTAAGCAGGAAGTTACTGGTTTTGAGTTTATGGCTTCTTTGAAAAGAAAACTGTTTCTGTTTAGGGCCAAGTTTTTTTGACTAGCCGAGTCAAAGCTTGGAGGAAGCTAATACGGAGCTGGCAGTGGAGGAATAACTGCTACTGTGGCAATTATTTGCAGTAAAGGGTTAAGTGGCTTTTCTTGATTCCTACTGCCCTGGCATTTAAGGAGCGCTGCAGGGGCACCGCCTTCAGCAGAACTGTCATGTGGAATTGGGTTTTTGGGTAATCACAAGCAAGTTACTTCTCAGATGTTCTATTGCTCTGAGATTAATGATGACAGGCTTTTTTTTTTTTTGTAAATTTTATTTTTGAACAGTAAAAATACCACTTTGTCTAAAGCAATCTGAATAATCAGTAACATGCTTAAAAACTTTTACTTTTTTTTTAAATGGTACTTCTGAGAGTAATTCAGTAGGGACAGGTGGCCCACTGGGTGACCAAGTTTAAACATTCTTCCCAAAGGAGGGCTGTGCTGAAGAAGCATTCATTCATTCTTGGGCATGTGTCATGTTCACGTTGGCTGAAATGAAGCACGTGCCCTTTCAGGCAAAGAAGGCTTTTCTGAACCCTACAGTTTTGTTCTACAGTAATTTGCCCATATAATGCTTCTCGTTTCACAGTTCCATGCTTCAGCATTTGCGGAAAAGTTGTTTTTCAGCAGTGTTTAGGTAATTTCATTTTACCTAAAAAAAAAAAAAACCCCAACCAACCAAACAAAAAAACCCAAGAAAAAAAACCCCCACACACCACCACCCAAACTGAACAAATAGCTGTTTTGTTGACTCTAAGTGTAGTAGTATGAGAAGTGACTTTATTATTAGTTTGTAAAGTAGTAAAAGATACTGGCTGTGCTTAGGTGAAGGAAGACATTTATATTTCTTTTAGTATTGCATTCTTTAGTGCCATAAAAATCTGATTATGAGTAAGTAAGATTAAATGTGTTTTAATAGCATTGTGTCAAGCAGTCATGGAGAATTCCCAGTTGGAGCTTGTGCAGGCATTGGTTTGTTTTTTTTTCTTTTCTGTTTTTAGGGTTCTTTTTCTTTTATTATTTAAGAAAAAGCACCTCTCTGAGCAGGGAAGAAGCAGTAATACCACATCTTGAGTGCTACACTCACACTTTAATTTAGGCACCCTCCTAATTTGTCCTGAACTTAACTGTGCAGTCACCTTCTTTATAAATGATTTAAAGCAACATCCTTGTGATGGCAAGCCTATGAAGTCCTCCTAGGTTTCAGAGACTGGGGAACTGCACCACGCTGTGGGAAGTAGATGTTTATGGAATTGTCTGGGCTGATGTTTACAAAAGAGTCGGTCGACTTACTTCATTGCTAAGTAAAATAAATTGCTGTATAAAGGTTCATGCTCCTGAGTAGACATGCTTTTAGAAGTAGCTCAGGGAAAGATCGTGGTTCTGGGCTTTAGGGTCTACAAAAGTTGCTCATGAAAGCCTGCTTTCCAGAGTGTTGACTTGTAGCTTCCATCACACCTTTTGGGTGGGAAGGTGATGGGGGGAGCTGGGAAATGTGGAGCAGTGTAAACCTACGGGAGCAGTTTTCTTACAGGAGCAAAGCATGCTTTTGTCAGACTTGCAGTTGCTGCGTGGTCTCTGTAAGTTGTCTGTCTGTTACCTTATAGAGGTATATAGGGTAGCTTAAGGTATTAGGGAGCATGTTTTGAAATATCATCATAGAATCATTGCATAGTTTGGACTGGAAGGGACCTAGTCCAAGCCCTTTGCAATGAGCAGGGACATCTTCAACTATATGTGAGCCATGTCCAACCTGACCTTGAATGTTTCCAGGGATGGAGCATCCTCTCTGGGCAACTTGTTGCAGTGTTTCACCACCCTCACCCTAAAAAAATGTGACTTGTTGAAGATGAGATGGCCAGAGTGGAAAGAGGTGCCAGCTCCTGGGTATGCTAGTGCTAGCAGCAGGGTACCCTGCCTATTGGTGCATCCCAAACTCTCCACAAAATTACTTGTGCTTCATGTGCAAATACATTTCACACCCCTAGGTCACCACCATCATTTAATTATTTTCACCAGTCCTAAAAAGGTCTGGGGTTCACTTCTGAATATCTTTGTCTCAAAGCAGCTGTGTTCTTGCTGTGTCTTTCTCTGATCTGGCATCAGTTTTTCTAATCGAGGGAAGCACAGCTCTCCACAGCTGGTGCTTGTGGAAGCTCCTGACTGGGGGAGATGTGGCTGCTAGTCACAGCTGGTAAGCCTTTGTGTGAAGGAAACAGGATCTCCTCCCTGGATTTAGGCCAAAAAATGGAGTTTAGCATCTCAGCCCAAGTAGGTCACATTGGTAGCAAACAGTACTGTCTGATTTCAGACCTGATCCTGGAGAAGTGGGAAGAAAAATCAATCTCTCTGCTGCAGCGATGCTCCACTTCTTGCTTGAGTTAATCCCCTTGGCGAATGCGAAGACCTTGAGTGCAAGGGGTTCCCACCTTGTAAGGTGAATGGTGCAGCTCTGGGAGACTACAACATATGGTTAAATCACTTGGCTGTGAATGTCCTTTGCCTGCTGAGAGGCATGCAGCTGTTCAACCCTTTTCTCATTATGCTTTTGTGTAGTGGATGTAGCAATCTAGAGCAGAGTCTCAGCCCAGATGCATTTCCTGGTACTCCTCGTTTATCTCTGGGATAAATGTCAATTTTATCAGGTATTAATGCTTCAAATCTCTTCTGTTTGGTTAAGTTCTTCTAATTGCTTTGTGGTTTAGTTTCAGATTAAATCTTCTACCAACCTCCAGTACAGTAAAATCTTTAAAAAAAAGAAAGTACAGAAACACCTGCTCCGTGTTTCTGCTTTTTCTGCTCCAGCCACAAGTTGAGGTAGTTGTTTTTTCCTGTTAGGAATTTCCAGCTTGTAATGTAAACACGCATTGAAGAAAAATAAATAAATAAATAAACTGGCGCCAGAGTGATGCAGAAAATATTCGACCCTGTCGTGAAAACCAGGGCGCAGAATGGGAACGTGTCAAATCTCTAGGTGTGCCTGCGAGGGAGGAAACATGCCTCACCTTCTTGTTGAAAGGTGGAGTGCAGATTTTAAGCTTCTTCAGAAAGGTGCTACAAACCACGTGGAAAAGTGCATTGTTGTACGTGCCTAGGGACCTGTGAGCTGCTTTGGACCACCTGCCTGGGGGATTTGTCTCTAGATGCAAGATGGACAGCAGTATGAAATTACAGAGTTCAGTCCAGCCTGTGGCATGAAAGTATCTATGACAGGAGGAAAGAAGGGTTGCTGATATAAATACCTGCTCCATTTCTGAGTTTTCTACTAAAGGTACTCCCTTCTGGCGATTTACTGGTGAATTAATTTTAAAAGTCAATCTTTACTTATGTGATATATATGAAAAAGTCCCAGTAAAAGAAAAAACGAGTTGCCATAGTGACTCAGGTGACTCAACCAGTACATACGTCATTTCACAGTTGCACATTCGCAGAAAAAGCAAAATACATATGCTAATAAGAGTAACATTACTGGAAGGAAATATATCTGGTCAGGGAGAAGAAGTGGATGAAGCAAAAGCAGGAGATTGCTTTTCAGGGGGTTGTGACCTCGAGGGGCTGAATATAATGAATGCAGTGTTTCAGGCTGCCTTTTTACCTTGCGACTGCTGCGTGCCATTGGTATTCATCATTGATGGGGCTCTGCAGCAGGAAGCTTTGCAAAGCATCACCCTCCTCCCAGAGAGGAGTTCAAGGCCAATAACGTGCAGAACTGTTCAAAGCACGTGCAGGAAATGCTGCCTTTTATCTGAACCTCATGGCTTTCTAACTTTGGCTAAAAATGTAAGCTGCGTTGCTAAATTTGCCCTCGGTATCCATTTCCAACTCTTCTATGAAGCTGCACGTTGGGTATGTATTACAGGGGTGTCAGACGCCACCGGTGCAGCCCCTGGGATCATGTAGCCCCTGGGAAAGCGGAGGTTGGCCCTGATGGACAGGCTTCTGCCCACACCATCCAACAGCTGAGCGAGAGGCTCTCCGGAGATTAAATTTCTCTTCTACTACTGCAACCTAATTCTTCCTGTCCCCAAAGGTCCCTGTTTTGCTTCTGCATTAGGGAAATGAATTAGGTGTTTTCAAATGCCTGTTACAATTGATGGTTGTTTACAAACATTTGATCACAGTTTGAGAAGTAACCTGTGTATGAGTGACTATTTTGTACTTACTGGCACTTCAGTGTTTGTTTCAGGGTTGGTAGATTAGATCCTGTTTATGAGTTACTTAAAAAAAGAATGAATTTTGAATTGAATAATAAATTATTTAAGGTTATAGGGGTTTTTATTCTCAACAGTTCAATATATTCTTTTCATATTTCACGGGGATGGGAGGATCCTTGAAATGCCACAGTTGTACACGTTCTAGATCTCAGTACATGATTAAGTTGTACATGTTCTAGATCTCAGTTCACAGCTGAGTGTTAAAATTTGCTGGGACTCTTTCCCGAGTTTCTGACCTGAGAATGAAGAGAAGGTAGTAATTGGAGAAGGAGGAGGTGGGAAGAGCTGCTGCTGACCATCAGTCCTGCCTACTCCAGACCCAAGAGAAGCGTCTACCAATGTCTCAAGGGGTAGACAGGAGCAATAATTTCAGAGGGTGCTATTAGTATAATTTTTTTGACTGCTGTGAAAGCAAATTTATTCTAAAATAAATAGAAAGGGCAAAAAACTTTTTTTTTTTCTATGTAGACCTGTGGGCCCCTTTGCAGGTCTGCTAGGGAGTCTAAGGGTCACTCTAAAGACTTTTTTTTCCTTCTTTTTTTTCCCCTTTCTGAAAATAGATATGATCTGTTGAAAAAGCTGTTACTTTAGTTGCTTACTTCCATCCTGTTGATTGAAGCTGCCATTAAGTCTCCAGCAACCATGCTTGCCCCTTTCCACATAAAACAATAATACATGTTACTTAGCGGGGTGTGAGTGTTTTAACGTGCTGCTAGGATTTAATTAAGTTACTGTTGTCTCACCGTTTTTGTTTTTTGGTGGTTTTTTTTTATTTTTTTTTAAGATGTGCATTTCTTTGCTGTATGCAAGCCAGCGAGCTGCAGGAAGTCAGGAGGGCAAAAAGTGTTGGATATCCCGTGCCATTAAAAAGTGCAAACATCCTACTGAGTTACCCCCAAAGAAGGGAGAGATTTTTGTCTTGTTTAGCCTGCATGTCCTCACGGCTCCACGAGGGATGCCTGCCGTGGGGCTGGCCCCATGTGTGCTCTGGAAGGAGCCAGGTTGAGCTCAGATGATGCTTGTTGGGCACAGCAATATTCCTCTGTGCTCCCCGAATGCACAACCCCTGGGCCACCAACCGCCAGCGTTTCTGCCTCGGGTACTTGGGAACAAGCCAGGGCTCTGCCCTTTAATGATAAAGTGTGCCATTACACTTTGCTTAATTGGTTCTGTTTTCATCAGGTGATCTCCAGATGGGCAATTTGGAGTTGCTTGGTGATTATTGTGGTTTGCAGCATACAAATTAGTGTGGGAAGTTGCTAACAACTTGCAAACTTAGGACTTTAGTGGCAGGATCAGCTTTTTCTGTGCCGTCCTGAAGCATGAACGGTAATCGGGGAGAGCACGGGCAGGTGCCATGCTGCCTTCCATTTTTTGGGATATCCTGATGAAGGATCTGATTTGTCTGATGAAGGATCATTCCATCTTCCAAACTTACTTGTAAAAGGCAGGCACACGGAAGGGCTTCAGACACAGAGGGGTGCACTTCCCCAAGGCAAGTTGCTTGCATTTTGGATTTTTAAGGATTTAAAGGCTTGATTCATTTTTATTTAATAAATTTTTAAGGATGGTCGGGTCCTGGGTGTGAAGTACTGGTTCTCCACCACCTCAGGTTGTTTCATAACCTGTGTTGGACTTGTCCTGTGTGATGCTGCAAGCCTGATAACATCTGCCCAAAGCTTCCCAAGTTTGCCTCAGCAAGACTGCTACGGAGCTGCCATGGGCCAGGAAACCTCATTTTCCCGGCTAGCCATAGACATGGCATGTGTTTATCCTTCATCCAGCTTCTCAGGGCTCCTGGTCCTTTGAGCTGTGGTGAGCTGCCTTGTGCGCACCTCGAGGGACTATGTGTGCAAGGGGCCAGCAGCACACCCTGATTTACCAACTGTCCTGTATTTTTCACCTGTTCCTCCTGGTTTCTGTATAGTATTAGGTACTAACCATAGTAAGTCTTTATTCTACAGGTGTTCATCTGTATGCAGAGTCCTGGTGATGTCTGTGGGACATAGTAGTTGGGCAGAGTTAGGAAAGAGTTCTTAGTGTTTGTAGGGCAAACCCCATGTAGCTTGCCAAATAAGATTGATTAAAAAAAAAACCCCAACAACAAAAACCCAAAAGAACCTTTGAAGCATGAACTAGTAATGTAAAGAAGTAATTCAGTGCAATTACATACTTCAAATACTTGTGTTTCTGTGGTGAAATAGAAATATGTAGTGATGATACTGTGAAAGCAAAGCTGCAAAGAGAAATGCAGCCTGCTGAACTGTCTGTCACAAATTCAGTGTGAGAGGATCCATAAAAGTTAGGAGAAGTTGTGACTTGATTTTTAAAATTCTCCTGTTTTCAACAATCAGCATTTCTATTAGTGAAATAAATAAATGAAAGAATTGTGGGCGGAATGGTCCATTATTCTCTTCTCTCTCCCTTTCATACCTAATTAGCCTTGGAATACAGTCTTGCCAATTATGGCACCAAAGTGTGAACTGTATATCTCCAAAATCCTGCGTTTTAATTTTACAAAAATAGGGAGTTTTAAAGAAGAAGGGAAAAAACCAAAAGAACACTTCTAAAGAATGTAGGCTGGGTGGTTCGGTTTGTTTTTGTCTTCAGGCTCTGATTGTGTAGTTGTTTTTTTTCTGCAGCAATTAAGCCTGGAACTATTTTCCCTTCTTGCCCATCCCTGCTCTAACCCAGGAAAATGTTTCATGTGTAAACTGGTATTTTTGACTTGCAGGGCGATATAAACAAAAATAAGTAAATACATATATAAGCACTGTAAAAAATATTGTTAGAAATAGAAAAGGATCATGAAAATTGACAATATGGAAATAAGAGCAAAAGTGGAACCTTTTGTGCTTCGGTGCGAAGTAGAAGCTGTGATATTGTTCTTGCGAGTATTTTTAAAGTGTGCGTGTTACCTTGTACAATCTGCTTTTTAATATTAACCTTGTATCCTTTTCATACAAGAATATCACTTGGCTAAAATTAAGTTTTCTTGGAGAAGAAAGAAGACAACACTAGAAAGCTAGAAAGGCATTTTGTAGAAACCAGGAGTAGTCCTTGACTTGCAAAGTTCATATCCTCCTGTGTACTTTATGGTGCATTTATCAGTAATGCTCCTTGATGCAAGAATGCTCTGATAAATACTACCAGAATAGTTAGATGGCTGGCAGAGAGTGGTCAGTGGCAGAAAATATGTGTTGATTGGAAATTTCATCTGCTTTGCAAATTCAAATCAGGCTCAACCAGTAAAATGTCCCTCTAGACAAGGCATATCCATGCTAGTGTAGCACAACTAGCGTCTGTGGGAAAACTATAGCTGTGTAGTTCCATATTAGATTTAATTCTAAAACGTCAGTGTCCAGGTACATTGTAGAACAATGTCAAGAACTGAACAGTTCCTTGACTAATGAGCCTAATAGATCCATGTCTCATGAAAATAAGCACAAACGCCTCTCTTCAGGACCCGTATGCCAAAGGAATGTGGATTCTTTTCACTTAATTCGATTACTTAAAAGCTAATTAAAGATGTTCCTCCTAAATAAAACCTTTTGCAATGAGACTGAACATCTATCTTTGCAAGCGGGAGTTCCCATTTTGCAAACAAGACTTTCTATGGGCTTTGCAGGAGGTGAATGAGAAACACTTTCAAGTTCAGTCTCAAACTAAACTTCATTTCAGAGAGGTCGGTCTCTCCTGTATCACATGACTGGTGAGTCAGCTCCCCTGGTCTTTGCTTTGCATCCTGCTCAGGCAAGAAAGGCAAGAGGAAGGTGGAAGAAAACACCAGGGAGTCTTACAGCTCTTGTGAAAAATGGGTTTGAGACCATTAGCAACAGGTTGTGAGGTTTTAAGGGCAAAGTTTCTAAGGAGACCTCGTTTGTGTGGCTGAGCCCCACTAAAGAAGGTAGTCAAGAAGATTATATTTCTACCATCATTTTGCTTCATTGGTTTTCGGCATGCCAGTCCCCAAAGCGTGGCTGAAGGAGGGTGAGAAGCGGGTACTAGCATGACTTCACATGTGGATTTAGAGATCCTGAGATCCTTCACCACCTTGATGTCAGTTTATGAGCTTGTCATTAGGATTAACAAAAAGTTGCCAAGCTGGGGACTGCCAAGCACAAGTGAGCGCTGTGGATGAGCTACAGGCATTTTGGTAGGCTGTCTTCTTGTCCCGCAGTTAGTGACAGACAGTGATGCATGGCAGCATAACCATTTACTAGACAATACAGAAGAGATTGTTAGCAGAAACTAGCGGTGATTTAAATTGGCAGGTCTACTGGGATAACTACTCTTGCTGTAGGCTTTGGTGAACAGTTATAAGAGGGGAGTTTCTCTTCCTCTGCTTCTTTTATGTGCACTGTCCTTCCCCAGTTCTGTCTTTATCAAAACATCTGTTAATGTTTAAAAAAATCTCAAACCTCATGGATGAAGAATTGGGGTGTGTGCAGGTATACAGATGAGTTAAATTCATTTGGTTTTAAGGAAATAAAATTTTTTGGGTTTTGTTGTTTTGTGTTTGGGTTGGCCTTTTTTGTTTGTGTTTTTCTTTTACTTTTTTTATGGCTGTGATTAATAAAAATTGTGCTTTTGGAAAAATATGTTTGCTTGAAAAAACTGCTGTCATCAAAGAAGAAACTGCAATTCCCATTGACATCTATGAAGGCAGAGTTAGGGCTTGTTTCATTCTTAGGGTAAGTTTAAGGTTTTTGTTAGGATATTGTATATTCCTCTTTAGGAATTCAAATAAGGGAAGAGAACTACATGCCACTTTTAAGATGGCCATGAACATATGAGGAGGTCTGTCATTTGCCAGGGTGCTGCTACCCCGACTCCGATACAGGCAGCGATGGAAAGGTTTACAGTGGCCCCAAGCTTTTTTGCCCCGTCTTCCTTACATGTCCCTGCAGTCATCAGTAATGCTCCCTCTTCCTTCTCCTCACAACAACCCATGTGTTGTCTTTTTGAATTACTTAACATACTGAATTTTAACAGATTAAAATTCCACACCCCCTGATGCACACAAGCTAAGGTGGGGAAGGGAGAATGGTGTAAGTAGTGTCCTATGCTGGGCAAGTCTGTGGTACCTGTTGATGGTGACGTACAGCAGATCTTGGAACTTTGGATCTTGTAGATAGAGAAAAGTTGCTGTATATATTTCCGCTTCCCTGATTTCTCTTTTTTTTTTTTCCATTTTTTTCCTGGTTTCACTATTTTTAATTTCACTATTTTTAATTTCAGAATTAATCAGAAATGCTACTGAATTGACTGCGCAGAAAATGTTATTTACTTAAATTTGCAGGTGAGAGAGCAAGCTGTTGTCCACTAGCAGTCTGTCTAGCTTGACCACAATTGATAATGAAAATATGCTTCCCAAATTCCTATACTGTCATATTTTTGCAGCTATGGTATGTTGGTATATGCTGTGTTGGGCAGTCTTGAAAGTGAAAAAGGTATTTTGCGGAATTTGTCAAAACATAAAGGCAGCACTTGAATCTCTCATGAAAGTCATAATTCAGACTATAGCAATACCAGTGACTCTTCCTAAAAGGCTTGATGGCATCTCACTGCTGGGTTTGCTTTGGAGGGTATGATAAAACTCTTGTTTCCTAGCAGTGTGGAAACCTCATGGTGCTCAGGAGCTGGCAACCACATCTTCAGAGCTCTAGCAGAGAAGTGCAATTGCATTTTAGCCTTTGAGTGAGGTCCGTTAGCGATGTGTGTCTTCACATGCAGGAGCAGAAGGTGGGGAGTTGGGAATAACTGTAAGATAAAATGTTCTAGGGTTTTTTGGGGTTTTGGTTTGGTTTTTTTTTAAAGCCATATTACATGAAGTCGTGTTTTTGCAAGAAGTGCTGGTGCTTTCAAAGGTCTGAGGAAGGTACAAACTTATTCTGGTTCCCTCTCAAGTCAGTAATAGTAATGATACATGTTTTAATCCAGTTTCTTGCTTTTAAAGTGGTATGCTGTCGTTGGCACCGTGCTATCTCCAATTACTGAAACAGAAGGAGATGAAGCCTGTTCAAGGTTAATCAGCAGCTGTTGCGCAGACCTCGGGAGCAGGAGAGCTGCTGCTTTGATCTGCTGTGGGGGGATGGACAGACAACAGAAACATCTCATTTTCAAGGAGACTTTGTTCTGCAGGAAACTAACACCCCTCGACTGACCTTATATATAGAAACATCATTGCTTGCTCTGCTTTAAAACAGTAAAGTGCTATTATTCATGAGGCAAAACTAAATATATAGAGATACATACAGTAGATATAAAAAATATAATCAATGCCCAGGCAGTTGTTTTATTCAGCGTATAACCTGTATACATACAAAATCTAGCTTCTTAATTACAATTCTGTAACAAATGCTTTACCATTTTACTTAGTTGAGATAAAGTTCTTAGCTAATTTTGTGCTTTCCACTTTCCACTATATACTTCCAATAGAAAGTAAAAAAGAATGAATTTTTGTCATCTCCAAGAATGGAATACAGAGGAGGTAAAAGGTAGTGTTTGAATTTTCCATAGTAAAATCTGCGAGGTTAGAAGGACTAGGGACTTCTCCAGGTGGTCTTGCAGCTGTGAGATTTGCAAACGTATTTCCTTTCCTTTTTGTCATCAGGAGACATTTATTTGCTATGGAAATGATGGCATAGAGTCCTTCTGCAAATGCTATTCCAAGCATTTTTACAACTTCATTTTGTGGAAATAAAAAAAACATTGGGCTTCAGTAAACGCTCCATGGCTTTGCTTTACCCCTTTATCAGGGAGTGACTGGAGTAACCCCAGTTACCAGACTTCTTCGCCCCACAAAACAGGTCCAGATAACTGTGCCTATGCATTGTGTCATTTCTCTGGTGTTTGTAAATTACCTACTTGTGAAGATTTTGTCCTCAAAACTGCCACTAACTCAAGCATGGCAGAGGGACTGTCACCCTGTCGCAGAGCTCCCTGGGCACAGGAGGTGTCTGTAACTTGCACAGCTTGTAAGGCTTTGTGGTGGCTTTTTTTTTTTCCCCTCCCCAAGACGGGAGGGCTTTGCAGAGCACCCAGTCCACAGACAGATCCAGTATTGTTGAGCTACCTTGACAGGGAACACGTTTTATTTGCATTTCAGATGCCTCAGGCTTTGTGAACTGCATTGTTCCAGCCTCCCCTGAATAGCAGCTATTGACCCCTAACAATGTACATTTGTTTAAATCAAACCCTTTCCTACTTACTTTTTAAAAGCTTATTTTAGGACTAGCCCAACCAAGTGGATGCTTCTGTGCAGGCTCCTTTTTCTTCCCCAGAAAAAAAATAATTGTAAAATTAATTATTTAATTTCAAGATGGAAAACATACTCCTCCTTGTGAGATGCTATTTTGAATGCTGAGGTTTTGGCAAATTTTGTTGTGGCTTAATGTTTATAAGCTTTTCACTGCCTTTGAAAGAATAAACTTCATGTTACTTGAGCTCGGAGATTTTGGTAAATAATAAACCAGTGTAACAACAGGGGCTTGGTTGTCCTGAAGCATCTGAAGAACTTGACTGCATTTTGACAAATAGGGGGGGGTTTTCCTGTTTATATGTGCATTTAGATTGATTGCATTTGTCAAGGAGGAGGAGATGGGGACTGACTTTACAGTCACTTAATGCCCAGCAGCGAGCTGGCAAAAGGGTTTCTCTGGGTGGTGGGAAGTCTGTGGCCAAATTCCCTTTGCTGCTTGGGGTGACTGTAGTAAATGTCACCACCCCTTGAACCATAAGGTCTCCAGAGCTTGGCTGTGTCAGTAGCCACTATCATTAAATCTTAAAATTTGTGAACAGAACTATGTTTGTTTACTGGGGGAGGGGGGGAAGCTTTCCCATGCCTTCTTCCTGTGGGGATATAAGATCAAGGCAGAAAAGCCCAGTGAAGTAAAAATTTTCCATGAGCTGAACAACCTTGTAATCCTTCCATTTTGTGCCAGACTTATCCCACTAATAATAACAAAATATTGACACGAAAGTGTGATTATAAGATTGAATGGCGTTGTTTCATGGGCTGATGATTCTTTCCTCTGGTTTCCTGTGTTAACTCAGGAGTATTTAACCTTATAAGATTTCTATAGGTATTTCTGTCGGACACATTAGAAACGTGTTGCCAGCGAGTTGAGGGAAGTGATCCTTCCCCTCTTCTCAGCACAGGTGAGGCCACATCTGAAGTGCTGTGTCCAGTTCAGGAGGGCCATGCACATGCTGGACACAGTCCAACAAAGGACCATGGAGACGATGAAGGGATTGGAATATCTCTCCTTCAAGGAAAGGCTGAGAGAGCTGGGACTGTTCAGCCTCAAGAAATGAAGGCTCAGAGGGGATCTCCTCAGTATGTATAAATACCTGGAGGGAAAGTGCGAAGAGGGGGAAGCCAGGTTCTTCTCAGTGTGCCCAGTGGAGGACTGGAGACAATGGGCACAAACTGAAACACAGGATGTTCCCATTGAACATCAGGAAGCACTTTTTTACTGTGTGGGTGTGTGTGAGTGTGACCGAGTACCACCATGTGCTGCCCAGGGAGGTTGTGGAGTCTCTCATTCTTGGGGATACTCAACAGTGATCTACACTTGGTCCTGGGCACCCAGCTCTAGGTGACCCTGCTTGAGCAGGAGGGTTGGACTAGGTGTCCTCCAGAGGTCCCTGCCAACAGGTGAAGTGAGGTGGCTGAGGACATACAGGAGTGCAAGGCAAACAGCTCACTTTGCCCTGAGTGTGTTGCATGGTATAGCGTGGGTACGTCATCTGTCTTGGGCAGCCCTGTGCACTCGCACTGAGTGCTTTATCACACTGATGTGCTGGGCCTGAGGGGCAGCCACAAGTTTTCACTCCCAGGTGCTATGGGGATGGTGGGCTGACAGCAGCAACTGCATTTCGAAGGAGCCCTTTATCTCCTGCCCGGGCAGTTGTGGTAGATATTCCTTAATACCGAGGATGTCACCTTCCAAGTTGTCACTGCTTCTGTGCCTGTTCTTACAGGACACAGGACCGTTCTGTTTGATGGCTCTGGTAGGGAGGTACCAGGAGAAGTCCAGGAGCAATGCCCTAAGGTCAGCTTTCCTTCCTCTGGAAAGCACAGGGTGTTCATGCCCTCAGACTTGTCAGCATGAGGATGTTTGTGCTGCTCAAAGATTAAAAACAGAGTGGTGTCCTGGATCTCCTAATGGCCAGAGTCTGATGCAGACCCAAAGGAGTTGGTGGAAATCTTCCCTCTGCTGTCACTGTGTTTTGAATTAAATGTTCAAGTACTCTCCATTGCTTCTACCACTTCTGGAAAGTCTTCTCCCCCCTGCCCACCCTGGGTGTGAGTCCTCTCCTTTCTGCTCCCCTCTGCTGTCGCCCTGCATTTGAACTGCTTCAGTCTTTCTGTAAACCTGGAAACCATCTGGCTTGAGGTTTCAGAGGTAAAAGGGCAAGCATCTCCGCAGGCATTTGCAGCATTTAAAATGGAAAGCGGCTTGTCAGAAGATGGAGGGGAAAAAAGTAATGAAAGATGCTCTTAGACGGTCTTCTCTGGGGAGCTGAGCTCTTGCCATCCAGAGAAACCAGGCAGCAAGAGTTCATACACTCGCTGTGAGCATCATTTTGTGTCTCAGTGCTGCTGTCCCCGTCATAGAAACAGGAATAATGTCTATTCAACATTATTTAAAGTGTATGCAACTTGTAACGTGACCAAAGTCTGTGGTAGACTCAAGGACCACTCGCCTTATGCATGTAACAGAAATAAAAATCTGTAGTTGTTGTGATTGTTAATCAGGACCCTGCACCCCACCAACTTTATCAAGGCTATAAGTAGTTTCATTCAGTAAACATTTGGGCAAGGACAACCTTTGAATGCTAGCATGCAAAATTATTTGATTTCGGGGTGTTTTTTTTTTTAGGGTTGCACACCCTAAGTCACTACCTTATGATTATCAGGGTATATCCCAACCCCTTTCTACTACCCTTTTTCTTTAAGAGAGAGTATGACTTCTGGTGGAAAAAAAATATTTATTTGCTAAATATCACTAAAATATTGTCCTTCTGACATGGAGCCTGCTGACCATTTGTGAGTAGAGTTTGTGTTGGGGATTAGACCATGGGGTGCTGCTGCTCGATGTTTTCATGCCAGCTGGAGCCACCTTCTTTTCTGGAGCAACTTGAGTGGGTATCGTTAATGGGTTGGCTTTTGCTGCCACTGCATCAGCTGTGGTTCCTCCTCTCACATCTTCCTCCCTTGTTGCCAGTGCTGGATGTTTCTGTTTTCTTGATACTGGATCTTCCATCCAGGTGAAAATTAAAGTAGTCTGCACCTACCTTGTCTTACTAGACTGACTTAGGTGTCTCACTGATGGTGTCTCCATTGTGTCCTCACCTCTAAAAACCAAATGTCATTTCTTTGTAACCTTGCTTGCTGGTAGGTTTTGATTTTATTTTTTTTTTTTTTTAAATCCTCTGTGTATTTGTGCAGCCAAGAGAGGAGGACCCTCTAAAAAAAGTGGTTTAGAAAAAAGGTGAAAGATGATAGTAGTGGGGGAAGTGCTGTGAGTGCCTAGCAGAGGTTGAAAATAAACAGGCAGGGAGCCAAACACTGTTGAGGAGGATCTTTTAAACTGTGTGTAAATTCAAACACCGCTTTGTAATTTTACGTGTGCTAACATGAGACACATGACTCACAGAATTGGCTCCAGCTGCTCTTGCTGGCATTTAGGAACTTCTGTTAAAAAAAAAAAAAGGCATTTCAGGGTAGTTTTTCTGTGCTTACTGTTCCAGCAGAAACCAACAAATACTTGCTGAGAGATTATTTTATTTATTTCACTTGCTTATTTGGAGTTTGGTCTTGCTTTCTCTCCTTTTACTTCATAAGTATTTCCATAGAAAAACATTGGGTGAAATTCTTCTATCAGGTTTCAGTTACACCACCTATAACTACGTTGGTTTTTTTTTATTTATTGTAGGGGTCTCGGGTCTGGCTGCGAGAAAATAATCGGCATTATCCCAGTACTGTTCATTCCTGTGCAGAAGGAGTCGTCGTATTCAGAACAGACTATGGTCAGGTATGGACATTGCTCCTCTGTGTTTTCTCTTTTTTTGCCATTCTGTGGAAAAGAAGCTGTTCTCCTTGTGGGAAGGGCCTGGGGGAAACTAAAAGCCTAATGTTTTGTATGACCTGAATGTGCAATTTTGGTTTTAATAGCTCTTTCCATTGTCTGTCTGGTGAGTTGTAATGATTGTGCCTGAATAAGCTGAAGCGATGCTGCTGAGTGTCAGAGCCTTCTTCCACTTAGGTCTGTGGTTATGTAGTTCACTGGAGGTAGGTGGCCTCTCCACGGTTGCATTCCCTGACAGTAGCAGAAAGCAGGACTGGCACGTGGCAGTGGGGCATCGCAGCAGTGGAGTGTCACTGATTCAATGGGAGGCAACAAGACGGACCTCCCAGAGCAAAACCGGGGCAGTTCCACCACCTCCTGTTGGAAAAAGAAGTGAAGGAAGGGGACAATTACCCCCCTCTCATGGCTTTTCTGGTTTGGTTTTGGTTTAGGGATGATGGGGTTTTTTTGGTTGGTTTTTTTTTTTAATTTTTTAAATTGCTGCTTCCTGCCTGCAGGGATGGAGAAGGGTCCCAGCATTTGCTTGGGTTACCTTGGCCACCTCAGGCAGTGTGTGCCTGCTGCGTAAGTGTAGCACTGGCAGTGTCTTGCTGCCAGCTGGTGTGGAGCTTCTTCCCCCACTTTTTCTTTTTCTTTTTTTTTTTTTTTTTTTTTTAATTTTTTTAAATTTTCCTTTCTAACCCTCAGAAGAAGGCAGAACTCGCCCTGCCAGTTCCAAGTTGTTCACAGCTTGGAAGTGCTCTGCTTTCTCACACGCTTACTTTTTATTTGTCTATTTATTCTGCTCTCCATTAGGCCACAGTTTATCCAGACTTGGCTTCTTGCAGCTTCCCTGAAGAAATTTCAGTTTTGGGTTGAGTCAGATATAAACTGTTATGCTGATACAGTCATCGACCTCTGGAGGACACTCCCTTTGACTTTAGAGGATGTTTTTTCCCTCAGTTTTACTTTCCTTGCATACTTTTCTTCAGGCAGGAGAGGAATCAGTCAGTTGCCCAGTGGTTTTTGATGGGCAAGATAGAACCTATTTGAGGTTACATCACTGCTGTCCTGGCAGTGAGGGATGAAAATGGGGGTGAAACAACAGGAGTCTGAGGCAGAGGAAGTGGTATCTGTTTCTCTTCAGAGATCCCTGGGTGTGTGGCAAAGTTGTGCTCTGCATCCCTGGGAGGTATAGAAATGTGTGAAAGTCACTGTTGTTCTCCTGTTGTATCCTGGGCTGCATCAAAAGAAGTGTGGCCAGCAGGTTGAGGGAGGTGATTCTGTCCTTCTGCTCTCATGAGACTGGAGTGCTGTGTTCAGCTCTGGAGTATTCAACACAGGAAATTCATGGACCTGTTGAGGCAGGTCCAGAGGAGGGACACAAAAATGATCAGAGGGCTGTAATACGTCTCCTATGGACACAGGCTAAGAGAGTTGAGGTTGTTCAGCCTGGAGAAGAAAAGGCTTTGTGGGGAGACCTTATAGTGGCCTTTTAATACTTAAAGGGCACCTACACAAAAGATGGGGACAGACTTAACAGAGCCTTTTGTGACAGAACAAGAGGTAATAGTTTTAAACTGAAAGAGAGTAGATTCTGATTAGATACATAGAAGAAATGTTTTACAATAAGGTTAGTGAAACACTGGCAGAAGTTGCCCAGAGAGGTATATCCCATCCATGGAAACATTCAATGTCAGGTTGGATGGGGCTCTGATCAACCTGATCTAGTGGAAGATGTCCTGGCTTATTGCAGGGGAGTTGGACTAGATGACATCTAAAGGTCCCTTCCAACCCAAACCATTCTATGATTCTATAATCCTTTGCACGTGTGCCAGGTTACCAGATACATTGGATTGGTGACCCAGACACACGTGGTAGGAGGGCAGATATCCACAAAACTAGACTGAGAGCAACTACCACTAGGTGCAAAGCCCCCTCACAGAGAAACAAGAAGGCCACCTACATGCTAGCATGTTTTGTGTGGGTTGCATGTTAAATTGTGCATTGTGTGTTGCTCACATTTGGGAGGTTGCATCTTTTAACCTGTCCTACTGAAATATGAGGTCTGGTGAACTGGAGAGGTGCTCCAAGCAGTGCCCAGCCTTTTATTTGAAGATAAGCACTCTCCAGCTCCTAGCAGGAGTAACCCACGTGCTTATAGGAGGGGCTACCTGTTATTTTCACAGGATTTTGTAATTTTTTCATAGCTGTGACAACCTGACTTTTTAGAAGTGTTTTGAGTTTCAAAACCTGTATACTTACAGGAAGTGTGGATGGTGCTGTAAAAGGGACAGCTTGCTTTGGTGCCCTAGGAAAGGGTGTCAGAGTTAATGTTGGCATCCACCAGTGGAAAATCTGCTTGCTAATGGTCTTGCATGTGTTATGTGTGGTGTTGCTGCCTTTCTGTGGTGTTCATAATGCAAGCTGAAACTTAGAGTAATAGGGAAAAAGCCTCGAGTCATTACTATGATATCATCTGACTGTTACATTTTCTCAGAAAACCTTGCTGCTATAAATGTCACAGGGGAAAAAAAGCCAACCAGCTTCTTTGGTTTGTCCTGCTTGTGTTAGAAGCAGGTGGTGTGAAACGGGAAGGATGTAGGGAGCATGCTTCAGACCTGTGATGCAGCATTTGTCCCTTTGGTAGGTCTGAGCTGACTGCTGCTCAGCCAAAGGCACGCTAGCAATTCTCTGCATTTGATAACTTCAGTTTTTTTCAAGGCTTAATTTTTCAGGAGAGTGCTTTGCATGTAATAGAACCATGCCAGCTAACACTGGCCAATTAATTTTTTTTTTCTTGTGTTGCTTTTACTGATGTACTTTTAGACCATCCTGCCCTTTCTGTTTGGTTACCTATGGGCTGCAGAAGGTTGTGAGCAGGTGGTATGAAACTGAGATAATGCCTGATGACTATCTCTGATGGGTTGGCAACCTTTGCAATGCTGTATATTCCTTTGAAGAACAGGGCAGGGGAAGCAAGAAGTGAGGCTGCAGAATTATGGGGCGTTGATGATTTTTGAAGCATGGTCAGCATATAGATTCCCAGACCCTTTTAACACCAACTGATGAAGGTGTTGGGACATTATCAAAGCACAGCATAGTTACTCATCTTCTCTGATTCAGTAGCTTCTACTAGACTTTGCACTTCTTGCCATTCCACTGAGTATTTTGCATAACTTCTCAAAACGTGGTTGACGGGGCAGTGGGACTAGGAAGATGTGGTTGCTGGAGTTGTGCTCAGGTTCTCCTTTTATGATTTTGGACTTCAAGTCTTTGCCAATGTCAGTTTGCAGAATAATGGAAGCATTGTATCACAGGACATTACTTCTTTCTGTTCGGATTTGAGTGAAATAAATTCGCCACAAAAACCTGTGGTGGTGTATGGTTGTATGCTGAAGGGGTACATGTTGGTTGTATCCCAACATGTAAGATGTTGGTTGTAGGGAATCCTACCCATTGTCAGTGCTTTTGCGAGAATGTGCTGTAACCTTTCCATATTATAACAAGTTGCATATCAGGTATTGATTCCCTTCTTGATGAACACATTGTGATATAATTGCTCCTAGAATACTCTTCTGTTGCCTGAATGTTGCAATTAAGCAGTCTATTAGTTAATTATCATGAAAGACAATTGTGGTACTGCCTTCTGCTTGTTGTCACCCTCTGTGTGAGATGGTTGTAAAACTAGCTGATTTGATAGGCTGCCTGGGATATCTTGTACATATGATATAATATACTAGAAAAGGGAATTTGGGGTTGTAGGTTTGTTTCCCTGAGCAAATAGCTGTGAAACAGCCATAACTCTTCATGAAAAAAAAAGTGTGGCATTGTATGGGGGTAGATGAAAGCCTCATTAAATACAGGGAGGGGAAGGGTATGTTAGGGATGTGTTTTACCACCCTGGCCCATGATAAAGGAGTGGGAGATGAAAGGTGTGACATCTCTCTTGGTGAATGTTCATTGCACTGGGCTGTAGCTGGCTCTGGAATGCCTCTCAAAAGCCTTCTGCAGGCTGGCCTTCAGAACGAGGGGTCTGCACTTAATTGAGAAGCTGTGATGAGCAGACCATTCATATTGTAAATGTTTTCTCTTTATCACGAGCACCTCCCAGATGCTTTCCAGAAGAGAAGATGATGTACTCGTTTTCTGGTTAGTGGGTGGCTTTGTTTTTTGTTCCATTAGTGTGCACAGGGCTGGTGGAGGACTCTGTGCCTAATGTTTTGGAAACATACCATGTCTGTGAATATATATATAAAGTATGTCAGTGCAGTCTGTGAACACTTAGACTTAAAAAAATAAGTCCTAATATTTCGTTGTGTGTATAGACATATATATGTGTAAGATGGCATTACAGTTACTGCATCTTTTATTCGTATTCGAGGGTATTTTTACTACCTCTATTTTTAGGGTTAAAATTATTTCTTCCATAAGGGTTTTATTTACAGTGAAGCAGACATTTCCTCATCGTCATATTCTATAAATTTTTAATGAAGTTGTGTGAGCTTATAAAGTACTCAGGTGAATGTTTAAATAAATGCTAAAAGCCCTGCTGTTACTGTATGCTTTGTTTGAAATGACGTGCGTGTTCAGTAGAGTTCAGTGGTTCTATTGAGGAAAAAAATTTTCAAGTTACTCCTTTTCTTTTACAAATAATGTGAACTTTACTTTGTTTCAGATAAAATACTGATTTTTCCCCATGCATGAAAGAGGACTGCAACATACTCGTGACTTGTACAGACACACTTGAAACTATCTCCAGTGAAAGCACAGGCAGTAATTAGAAAAACTGGGGGGGGGGGAATCTTCCAAAAGAGCTGTCTTGAGTTGGTGTGGAATTAATTTCAAAAGCATCTTTCTTGTCTCCTAATTGCAACTCTCTATTTTTTCTTCCTATTTGTACATCCAAATAAATATAAAAATAATGGCCATAAATGTGTAGGCAGTGTGGTGTGTCATGTTGCCCTTCCCCCTCCCCCTTTTCTTTTTTTAATGTTTTCTTGGTGGTTTATGTAAGTAACTGTGCTTAAGCCTTTGAGCGTTGGGGGCTTTCAGAAGAGAACCTGAGAGTGCATACTTTTAATAATGCCCATCCCCTTGCAAAGGAAAATTTCTGTAAATGTAAGGTGTAATATGTGTGTATAGAGGAAATATGCTCTGAAGAAACTCATCCAGGGAGAAGTAAAAGTTGAATCAATTGTTTCAAACTGTCTGGAGTCTGCCACTGAAATTTCAGGATACTTAATTGCATACCTGCTTAGTTGACTGAGGGGAACTTTTAAATCAAATATATTATAAATAGAAGCAGCTGAGCGATAATATCCAAAAAATGCAGGCTCTTTAAAAACAGATGTCACATTTCACCAGTAAAGACTTTGTCAGTTAAACCAGCTTTGTGCGTGAACTTTCTTTACAAAGAAGTCCTTCACAGCATGGTGTTATGTCAGCAGAGTGCTGCTCAGTATCCTTAGCTTCAAATCTGTGGCACCTATAAGTGGTTTGGTCAGCAACAAAAGTATTTTTTCCTGTATGTTTAACTTAATGTGGCTCTTCTGGGGCATTTCTGCATCTCAAGAATGGAAAGGCTACAGATGTTCCTTGTTAAACACAGCTCAAGTATGTTTTCCATGGAGGTTTTCACCTTTTTTTTTTTTTTTTCTTCTGGTTTGAAGGCTGGGAGAAGTTTCTTATAGTGACCTCATTCAAAAACAGTTAGTTAGACCTGGGCTTTGTTTGAGGTTTGTTTTTTGTTTTTTTCCTTTGGTTTGGGGGTGTGTCCTTTTGTTTGATTTTTGAGTTAGCAATAGGATCCTGTAGGAGTTACCGTGTGGTTATACCAGGGGAGTTGATGTTTTCCTTGTTTTAGTTTAAAAAAATAAATAAATTTTAAAACATAAAAAAAAAAAGTCCCCAAACTGCCGGCAAATGGTTAAGCACTATTCATAAAGGACTCTTTTCTTTGCCTCGTGTCCTTTCTCACCCTCATTTGGGACTCTTGTGCTAGCCTTCGCTACTGTGAGGAGGCCTTTTAAACAAGAGTCTTCCGTTCATATTCACAGGGCATGAATAACACCACTGAAGTTACTTGGCTTAAGTTATTGAAGTCAGTCCGACTGTTTATCAGTAAATGCTGTGTTTTGCTGCATCGGTTCATAAGATCAGGCATTGGAGAAGTAAATCCTTCTGGACAAGGATTTCCTTAGTTATCCTTGAAAAGTGTCGTGCTCGCTTCTACCTCCTCCATGTGAAGACTCGGCAACATTTCCAAATAGTCGTTATTTGGACATTTCCCTGAATTTAATATCTATTACCCTTGAAATGCTCCCTTGTAAGGGTGTATTTTAAAGAAGTTCGTTGTGTGCTGCCTCGTATATACAGCCTCTTAAGAAAATACACAAATATATGCAGTGGGCTTTGGTCTTGGCTGTTCTTAGCATTTAATGAATCCATCTCTTTCTGCAAACTTTATTTATGAAGAACTTCCATGTTTTTTAATTTAATGGTGCTTATGAAGAGTTATGACTACCGACTGGCCATTGGGTAGCTCACGTGTTTTTCGAGCAGCAGATCCCCTTCCTTTGGGGCTCCGGGTCAGTGACAAATTCAGCAGCGTTACACCAGGAAGTTGGATTCCATCTGTCTAAACACTGTAAAGTTCACTTTATTCTGCAGTTAGTTATATTTGGCTTATTTGTAATAATTCTGGTTATTTTTACTATTTTAAAGTTTGGTGCTGTGGCTGTTGGCATGTTGGCTTCTTGGGTCTTTTTTTTTGAGTTTTGGGTCTTTTTTTATTGCTGCTGTTTTTAAGGGGTGTGTATGGCAATTCTGGGTTTGGGGGATGGAGTGGGCTCGGGAAGAGCCAGAAGTCAGCTGGAGTGCTGTTTAGTGCTGGGGATTTATCTTCTGTGGAGAAGTGTTTACATCTTCATGTGGGATGTCAAAGTTCAGTGGCTCTCGCTGCAGCATCTGTTGACACGCCTGTAAACAGAGTTTGGGACAGATGTGAGCTGGGCGCTGGCTGGGACCGTCTGCCGGGGGCATCCGTGGGGAGACGGGACCTCCCACGGCCTGGGATCCCCCTGTCCCAGGCTCTGCCCATCTTAGGGAGGTGGCATTTGGTACCCCAGCCTGTAGGGCATTGTCTGTAAGGGATTGCAGAGAGCTGGGCCCCCTCGCCCATGCCCTATGTTCTGCAGTCTCTAGAAAGAGATTTTTTGGGAACCACGAGAGGCTGCATAGTCCACGTGTGTCCTGTGAGCCCACCAAGCTGCCTCGTCTTGTCCCTCCTGTGAAGCATTTAATGGAGTGTAACTGCAATGCCCAGAAGCCTCCCCACACCTAGTAAGGATTTAATGCAACCACAGGGCCTCGCAGTGAACACTTTCTTTAATGGAAATGCCCTAAACGTGGCTCATAAGTATGATGTTTAATCACTGGTTCAGGTGGAAGTGCTCATAACTTGAACAAGTCTTTTTTTCTGATGGGCCATCGTTTATTTTTTAAGTATTTGCTAACTGTAAAAATCATTAGTTTTGGTCTCTTAAATCCTTCAAAATGTTAATTGCATATTTTTATAGCATAGAAATATTAAGACACTTCATAATACTAAAGAAAGCAGTATCTGTAGCAGAAAAGCCTTTTTTTTCTGATTCAGGAGCTAATTTAGCTTGCTTTTTTATCTGCTTTATATCATATATGATATAAATGTAATTATGTGATATAAATATATGATATCATATACTATATATTTGTATCATATATTTTTGCGCAACTGCTGTTGTCTAAATAGTAGTTAAAGGGTAATAGGAAAAAGCCTCTTTTTGCCTGTTGGTTTTTTTATCTTTTTTTTTTCCCCCTGAACTACTGTGTACTTGTTACATAAAACATACAGAGCAGGTTATGAAGTTCTTCTTGGATACTTTACACATGTGCTGTCCTTACATTTTTCCGGTTACTTGCCTTTCTGCCAAAACCACTATCAGTTTGACTAATTCCAGGAAGGGGAAAGTTTTAATCCTGGAGTAAGATATTTTAAAAGAAAAGTTGAATTGTAAAAGAGAACAAAACAAAAAAAAAAAAACCCCAAGCCCTAACCAAATTAAAAAAAAAAAAAAGGCAAACCCCAAACTCCTCCAAAAAATCCCAACCAAAAAAAGCCCAACCCTGCCTGCCAGGACAAACTGACTGTGTTATTCCTGCAAAATGAACTTTCTGGCTACCAGTGCATAGCCACTTTTTCTCGGAAGTCGGGGAGTTTGCAAGTGAGCAGCCTGGAGATTGCTAATGCACAAATGATGGGGGCAGGAGGGCTGAGCAATGACCATAAATAACCCCTTTAATGTTGGGTTTTCAAGAGTTTTGTTCTGTGTTTCCTAAACATAATGGTGGTGTTTGCTTTAGCCTTACTGAAATTAATTCGTTTGGCATTAGTGCAGCCGTTTTTAAGTGTTTTACTAACACTATAAATTAAATCTGCATGAACAAAAGCATTTATCTTTGAGCAGAGAGTTGCTTTATGCTTTTTATAAGACCTGACTGACAGCAGTGTGATCTGAGACGCTGACAAAGAGGTACTTACTGTGTTGCCCCCTTGGTTTGCTGTGGCCACGTAATGGGGTTGTGGCTACGTAAACAGTTGAGATGTCAGTCTTCTCTCTTGCTTTTTGCAAAGAAAATCCAAACCATCTGTGCTTTTTTGGTGGTTTTATTTTGCCGGTGCTAAAGACGGCAAAACTGCTTTTGTTTTAAGATTAAAGCAGATGTACACAGGCAGCCATATTAATTTCTTTTGTAAGGGAACACAGTTCAGCTGTTCACAAAGCCTGGGAAGGAATTCTGACTGCATCGTGCCAAAAAGCAACGTTGACCATTGCAGCAATGACTCTGTAGCATCGTGACAAGCAAAGTTGTCACTTCCGTTGTTCCCTTGTTCCTAAGTTCCATTAGATGTGGGGCTGGTCTCATTACTCAGTATTGTTGGTGTCTTTAGGAACGCGTGGTTTAGGTTAAGCGCGATTTGTGCCGGGATACTTTGCTGTGCACCAGGCTGCTGCTCGCTTTTGTTCTGCCCAGGTTTTGTACCTTTTAGTGCAGATAAATAGTGGATGGTTTAAAAAAATATTGAGAACCATGAGAAGAGGCTACTCTCTCTCTCGGTGATGTCTTGCTGCCCGGGAGCCCCTCCTTGGCACAGCCACATCCCCCTCCCACCCCACTGTTCCATCAAGGACTGATGTTTGTGCTTGGTGAAAATCCTTCCAGATTACTTTTTGAGTCAAGCGAGTAGCTTAAAAAATGTAGCTGTCTGACAGATGTGTAGGATGCTGCTGGGTGTGCTGGTGGCCCCAGCCCTTACCCTGTTAGCAGCTGTGGCAAAGGTGGGGGTGACAAACATGTCAGGAGGCAGGCAGTGTCCACTGGCAGGTCCTCCAGGGAAAGCTGAGGCGGCTTCAACTGCGTGGGGGCTGGTTCTGTAGATGGAAAGCTTGTTTGATCTTTCCCCTGTGGTCACTCAAGTAGTTCTTGAGGTATACCTAACCTTTGCGTACCCAGGAAATATGGAAACCAAAGGGATTCTCTGCATCTCCAGATAGACTTCACCACATGAGTTAACTTCATTTACAAACTAAATCTGTGCAGTTAGACTGCAGTTTTGATGCCAGATTGCTTTCAAAGCTTGATGTCTGAAATCTCTATTTGAAAGATGCAATAATTTTTGCAGAACTTCAGGTTCTTTTAGCAGGGGGCACAGGAGCTTTCCGTAGGGGATAAAATGTGCCATGGCACCTTTGGGAGCCCCATGGCATTTCTGTTCTTAAACATTTCAAAGTGACTTAATGTTTGAAAGCATCAAGCTTTCTCATGAGAAGGTTATTGGAGTGAGATTTTCCCTAAAGCATTTCTTCAGTGCAATAATAAACTCTTTTGATTTTAGTTGCAAAAAGAAATTTAAGTGCTCTTTCATAGTGGTGCTTTTATGGTCACTGAACCAGGGGAAGAAAATGTTAGCGTAGGTCATGTGCCTTGTCCTCATACAGCACACTTTATTTTGTAAAACAAGCCAGGTCCTGTTAAGCATACACATGATGGAGCTGAGCGGTGATTTAAGGAGACTTATCTATCCAAGCTGAGTTAACTAAGGACAAGCAAAAAACGTATGTGGAAAAAACCCTGTGTTGCAAAAGCCCTGACCAGTTAAGAAGTGCTGCAGGACCAATTTTGGCCCTGCCTGCAGTACAGAAAGCAGCATGTTGCCCCTCTGCAGTTGGGTGGTTGTGGCACACTCTGGAAAGGCAAGGGACCTGTACTGGGGAAGCAGCATCAGTTGGCTTTGAGCGACTTCTGGATGTTGTAAGTTTATGGGCACAAACATATATGGAGGGTTCTTGTTCAAAGCACCCTAATAGACCTTCCAGTTGGTTTTGCTTTGTTTTTTTTCCCCCTCCTTTTTCTTGATGCCTCCTACCTGCCCTTTGTCCTGTGTCCCATACATGAACTCCTGCACTTTGACACGTTTGGTGTCTCCAAGCTTCTGCTTCAGCCTCCCTTTCTGGTTCAGTTGGCCTTGCAGCCTGGCTCCCCTTTGCATCTGCTTTCCTCTCTGACACATGAGTGCCTGTGCACACGCGTGGGCACATACCCTGTCATGAGTTCTCCCTAGGTGGCTGACGGCAGGACCTGGCAGCTGGGGCTGGTCCCACCACTGCAGCCAGGAGCAGGACAGCTGAAGGGACTCCCTGCAAAGCTAGCAGAGCACAAAACCTCGCCCAGTCTCCTTCAGCTCCTGAGGAGCACAATGGACAGGTGTTCTCCTCGTCTTCCTTTTGCATGCTTTGCTTTGGGAGCATCTCTGAGCTGCACTGGGAAGAAGCGCCGGGAGGTCTGGCTCAGCAGTAGCAAGAGCACACCAAGGGCAGGTGGACTTTCTCAAGGTGTTTAGCTGCTAAATGTCTGAGGCTCTACTGAACCCTCACTGTGGGATTTTTCTTCGGTGATTTATACCTCTATTGAACTGATGACTTTTACAGGAAAGATAAAATCTTGCCTCTTGGAAACAATTCATTCCCCTGTTTAATTTAAACTTGCCTTCTCCAAACAACCGTGTGGTAGAGGGTTCATGTATCAAATAATCAGAATTATTGTAGGCTTGAATGAGACAAAAATACTGTTTTGCCTATGGTGATGAAATAAGCTAATCTGACAGTGTATGCATTGTTAGTAAGATGCCTACCTGCCATTGAATGCTTCGTCTGAAGCTTTCCGTGTGTAGCAGAACTGTAAGCTATTGAAAACAGATTTTGGGAAGGGATAATCTTAATTGCTAGAAGTGCCACAAGCCTATAATGAAAATAATGATATGTCTTTTATTGCTGATTATTTCTCTTTTGAAAGTGCATTTTTCACTAGCATCAGCAAGAAGTTCTAATTAGAAGTAAATAATAAAATCTGTTCCATTATTAATGCAGCTTTCAGGCAGGTGTTTAAAATACATTGAAACCTGATGGCCAGACTTCGTTGGCATTATCTGTGCATCATCATTGGCTTAAACACAATTATACAGGGTTTCCATCACCACGAGACTTACTCAGGAAATGTAAAGTCCTGTCAAGGATACGTCAAGGTCTGCTAGGCATTTGAGATATGTTAATGTTTTTCACATGTCCTCAGTGGGGGGGGGGGGAAGAGGGAGCAGTATTTCTGCATGATCAGGAAAGCAACAGAAGCGTGACAAAGGCTTGGTAAGTCCAGCACACAAGCTTGTACTTCGAAGGACAATGTGCCTGCTGCACAGAGTTTGTAGGTGAACAAAGCCCTTGCTGTGGGCAGGAGCTGTGTCCAGCAAAGCTTGTGCAGAAGGTGGCGGGGATGCCATGAAGCAGAAGGCTGCTGGGGTCCACATTTCCTTAAGCATCACCCTCGGTTTTCTTCCGAGTTGTTCTTTAAAATTTTTGCCTTGTATTCCAGATTTATGACAGTGTTAGCAGGTCAGACCAGACACTGCTGTGCATACTCAGTTACTCCAAATCAGTTGCTGGTACCTGTTAGTCCCAAGCATGTCCACAGTGCATTTGTTCAAACGCTTTCAGAAAAGAGCATTGCAATGCAGTACAGGATCTCAGTGCCTCTAATACGCCGATAATAGGTGTGATAATAGACCGTATCACTCTCTACAACTACTTGAAAGGACACTG